>JARWCS010264651.1:0-13276 GCA_034783895.1 Geukensia demissa
GGCCGACAAGATCGTAGTGTCGACCGTAAAATTGAGTAATGACTTCAACCCCTGTGTGAAAAGTTTCTGTGCCAATGACCCAGTTCTGTCTCGAAAATCGCTGAATTGTATACACGCTCTTTAATAACTTATGAGAGGTGTATATTTAAAAGAAAGAATATGGAATACAAGCCAGAAAGACGAATCCACATTTTTTCTGGATTGTACACTGCATAATTTATCATTAAGATGTTTAGTTCACTCTACTCTATGTCAAGCTTTTCTGGAGTGGAATTTCGGGCTTACTTAAATTATGTTAGCGTTTCCGCCTTTGGAATAGAAAGAATTATCCCACGATTAACGGCTCATAATTTACACTACGCAGAAGCGTTTTACAGACTATTATCTGCCCCTGAATTTCTCTACGGGGATTTATCGTTGAGGGTTGGCCATCTTTGTTTTTGGCGGAATAGCAGAAGTTTGACCTAAATAAAGTAATTGGAAAAATTGCGCACATTTTTTATTCCGACCCCCTCTTGCGACACATATCAGAAGAATTACGTTTAAATTTCCATTCAGGCGCGCCACTAAGGTATTTTGCAGGTTAAATTACTTAATTATTACGCAGCGCTGACAATGCATACTCCCGGTCTCGCGTACGCGCGTGCAATTGGCCACTTCCGGCAAATAAATGGCTAATTTTATGATATAAAATACCCGTAGAGAATTAAAAACTCGGCACAGCTTAAAACACATCACGATTGCCAACAAATATCATTGCAAGTTACTTGCACTTTTTTCAATCTACAAAATAAACACTATTTTATAAGAATACAGTAGACAGTTTTTCTTTCACCACCTTTTTAACCCCTTCCAGCAGACTCTGACATAGAGTATAGGTTTCCATGGGGAACGAAACAAGTTCAAAATAAAGTAGTGCCTTTAATTTTTCTTTTGTATCAAACAAATTGTGGACAAAGTTGAAAACAACGATTGTAAATGCCTCAATGAATATAAAATGTGAAAATATTCATAAAATACAACAATTGACCTAATTTATTGACAAAATGGTGAAGGAATAACAATAAATGACTATTTAAACAACGACAACCACTGGACAACAGGTTCCTGGCTTGGAACAGACACACTAAGTAGGTGATGTGGTTAAACCAGTTTGTGAGCGCTGAACCCTCTCCCTAACCCGAGAGAGTGGTATGACAACACAACAATGGAAAGATACTATAAAAATCGGTTGAAATGGATTTATCACTTGATATCGATGCTGTCAACCAACAACAAATACAATTAAAACTTATACATTAAAACAGCAGACGCATCGACCTCGAAAGAGTAATCGCAGTTACTGTCTGCTAGTTCAGAACCCAAAAGCAACCGATCAGGAAACCACATTTCAATAAAACACGTCCAATTGGGTTAAGTGTTTAAAAATCATTAGAAGTCAAAGAAAAATTGAGATTGTGCAAATGCCAATTTAAAATTATATTGACAGTAAGTAGAAAATGTTATAACAAATGAAAACTATTTAGTTCCGTATTCAGCTATCAACAAGAAAGTCAATATTAGAACCAATATAATATAAAAATATGAGATGTGGCATGATTGTCAACGAGACACCCACCCAAAAATGACATGCAGTCGAATTTAAACTTCTACAGGTCCCACTACGGCCTCCAATAATGAGCCAGAGTCCATACCATAACAGAAACTGTGAAACGACCCTAAATGAAAATTGTGAAGCTATTCATAAAACACGACAAGCGACTTAATTTATATTTTAAGATTAAATAAGAAAATAAGAAAATCAATACTACAATCGGTTTCAGACTTATCCGTAATGCAGGTACCCCGACTGCAGGGGCTGTTGTGGTAACTGGTCCATTTTATAGATCAAAGACCCGGATGAAGCGATCTTGTCCTGGTGTAGCTATGCGTAGTCTGCCACTCCTGAGACGTATATTAGTAGAGCAGGCCTGCTGAAAAATGTGCCATAGCCTGACGATTGCGCTTCTGTTATGATTCTCGGTGGTTCGTGCTTTTGGAGATGTCGGCCTAAAGTCGACCAATTATAATTATAATTATATGAGTGTCAGCATTAAACCTTTGCATGACAGAGCTTAGTTTGACAGATGAGTAGACCACGAAGATATCGCGAATAAAGTTGGTGAACTGTCGCGACAGAACATAGAATATGCACATTTGCACTGTCCCCATTCTCATTTGGAAGTGAGCCGAATCTAATAAAAAGGATTAAACTGTAAATTTTAAGTCTTTAATTATCTATTCATTTTACCTTGGTAATGTAACTTGGGTACCTTGCATCTCACTGCAATATAGCCAAGTCGTTTGCATCTCCAACAAATTATTTCTTGTATTTCTATCTGGTGGGCAGTAAATAATTGTCTTATCAGGTTTAAAATTGGTAAGATGATTCCAGTTCTTGTTGGTCTTGTTGTTGTGAGTCACTGGTGTTTGTTTCCTTCCTTGGTTTTTATCTGTGATGGTAGGCGTTTGGCTAAGGCTCGTAGTTCTCTGACTTCCTTGTTTGATGTATCTGCTGGTTTCGTGGTTTTGGCTTAATGATGCTTTCTATTGAATCTTGTCGTCGTTGTTCTGCTAGTTCTCTGATGGCTATTAATAACTGGTTGAAGCCCTCGATGTTGTCGAATTTATGTCCAGATAGTTCAGGCTTCAATCATGTCCAGAATTTTTATCGCAGCATTTCTGGTATGTCATCTTCGTATATTTTTCCTCCCTGTTGTGTCTTAGTTAGTATATCCTCTAATCGAAATTCCCGTGATGATTTTGTTTTTGTACACCTAACAATTTACTGCAATAATCATTCTTTTTGTTCAGTTTATTACTGCGTATCAGATCCTTTTTCTCTCGGTAAATATCACGGATTTTGCGAAAAATAACAACATTTTTTGGTTATCTCACGTTACAGCTATAGCAAGATACCGTCCCGCATGGGAGACAACTCATAAAAATTACGGATGCATCACGGTTTACGAAAAGCGGGGATTACTTTTAAATTTATAAATTATTTAAGTTATGTTTCCATTGTAAGTTGGCTCAATATTCCCTTGTATAAGTAAAGCTCTGCAATACATGTAGCAGCCATTGTAAAACTAAGTGAAAGGTTTGAGCAGCCTGTAATAACTATTTCCTTGCTGAAATAAAATGGTTACCTTATATATGTATTTCAAGTAGTACTTTAACCTCTCATCTGCATCAATAGGTAGAAGGTCTACAATGTCCAATAACAGGAAAGGGGTCAACCGTATATCAAGTTGGGCTAGAATTTAAATAAATACCGCATTTATGTGAACACTTTGTGATAAAATTTATGTCAGACATGTCTGAGAACTGAGCTGGTTAATTCCCTAGTGGACATCTTGTCTTGTTGCATCGTCCCAGTGGTTTCAAAATAGATATTTACCAATGTTGTAAAAGAATTTCGCTACGCTTTTACGTATTACTATGTCGTCTACATGTGTAAATGCTTTAATTGTATACTCCCGATGAGGCACCATAATTAGCATAATAAAGCAATAGCCCTACTGATTTCTGTTTGACATGCTCGTTTGGTATGCAAAAATTATACATATTAATAAATAATACATATAATGAGTGACTTTTTGTCAAGCATGTTTTATCATTACAGATTTGGAATTCTAAATAATATTTTAATCTTTTATATTATCATTCTTTCTTTTTATATTATAAGGTACATCACAGATTCAGCGTCAGCCATCATTATTGTTACGTCTATGTTCGTATTCCCGTCCGTTCGTCCTGCAGTTTTATGCTTTAGAAAAACAAAAGGTAATTAACGATAAAACCACATTAGATGTGACAAATATTTGTCTTTAGCAATTTTACAAAAGTGCATGTTTTTATCCGGTTGTAAGATTTTACTAGCATGCAGTTCTCGTTGTATGTTTTTTAATAAGATGGAAAAAGCGTTTATTTATAAGCTAATCTCTCCGGTTGTTGCTCATCTAGGATTTCCAAAAGATGACAGACCACATAAACCAGTACCGCCTATTTTGGATTGGAATACAGTAGAGAAGAAGTTCCCATGGGGTGTTTTACTGCTCATAGGAGGAGGCTTTGCCCTGGCAGATGCTTGTGAGGTAGAACTTTGTTGCAATATTTTTCTGGTTTACCCATTTCAATGTTCATGTTCACAAGATTCGAGCCAGCACCATTAAACATGAAACATTAATAATGCGCTTTTTTATGCACTTTATAAAAACGCAGGTAAGTTGATTCTGATAAAACATAATTATACCAATATACATCAATATTTCACACTCAATTTAAAAGTCGATACTAAATATGTAAAGTTACTACAATATATATATCACACCTTATTCAAATTATATATATAACGACTAGGGCGTACTGTTAGAAGAGTACAACGCCTAAAATTATGGGTATGTCACCGGAATATACAGTTGTACCCTCAAAACAAAAATGTTGAATTCATATTATTTTTTACTGAATATATTTTATTACTGAAAATATGGAAAGGTCTCAAAATGTATTGCACTTGGTAGTTGTCCCTGCCGTCGGATTTGGCTTCCATTTTCTATTTTTTTAAATTTTAATTTTTTTTTTTTTTTTTTTTTTTTTTTTTTTGCTATGTTTGGATCTTGGACTACATTTTGGTTCTAATGCTACTAATGAAAAGTTACTCATCGAAATGTACATATAGCATACCTAAATTCTCCATATTTATTTAACATTGGTAATTTTGTATTTATTATGCTCCTAAACCTCAATAACCAGAATCCGTTTTTTAGCCTGGGGTTTTTACACTGATATTTATAGAAATTATGTTAAATGTTAAATAATAATGTAATTAAAGCTGATACAACAAACATTTTGATACAGAAATCAGGATTATCCACCTGGATTGGATCTCATTTAGAATCATTCAAAGATATGGAAACATGGCTGATGGTTTTACTGTTGACCACACTGGTGGCAGTCTGTACAGAGGTTACGAGCAATACAGCGACCATAACACTACTTCTACCGATTCTTGGAGATCTGGTAATTCACACTAGAGTCGCAAAATAATGCAGACCGATTTAAACGATGCAGTTAACTTGTTTTACATTAAACCCAAATTTAAAAAGGCCACTTACACATATATGTGGGCGCGTTACAGTTCCTCAGTCCATAATAGCACCCTGTCCCAGACTGTCAATACGAAATTCAACCCAACTTTAATGTTGTCCTGCATTTGTTACATTATTTAAACGGTTATCGGCATTCATTCTGGTAATCAAAGCTATTTTTAAGGAATTTATTAATGTTTAAACTCAGCCAAATTACTCACAAACTAAATAAAGTCGTATAAAATTTGTAAGTGAAAGGCTGAGTTGAAACATCAATAAATTACGCAAAAATAGCATTTATTACTTATAATTCTAGTTCATTAGTTAAATAATTAAAAATAATGCTACAATTTAACTCCAAGAGAGGGTCTATTTTGAAGGCGTACTAATTTTGTCTCACGACGTCATCAACATTGGTTAATCGATGTGTTAACTTTTCTGTTGTGATGGTATTGCCCAAAAGAAAAGCAGAATTTTTACAATATTGGAATTATTACGCCAAGAGCTGTTATTTCATTTGGTCAATGAATTTAACTAAAATTCGTAAAGTTTGACTGATCTTCTTATTTTTACCCCTAGCGTGTCTGATGAAGATGAATTCAGAAACGCGCTTTACATTCAGTTAAATTTGGCTTTTGGATAGATTAAATAAACTATGTAAAATGTGGTTTGTGTCTTTCTGGCATACATCCATATTCTTCTTTTAAATATTAAACGTGCAAACTTTATCGAAAGAGATTTTGGTTATAAACGGCAAGGGTCGTTAATTCACGTTTTGTGGCCCAAAGATTCGGCTAAAGCAATAAAGTGACTTTTTGTCTGTCCCTTTGGTATCTTCGAATTCCTTTTTATATGTTTTATCCCATATTGTTTGTATTGAAAAATTTCTATTAACATATTTAAACAGTTTGTTTAGTTTAAATAGATCTACATCGGTCAAAAGGCATATAGAAATTTCTTAAAATGTGTAAATCAAAAGAAATTAATTAATTTGATACAATTTGTCCATTTTTATGTAGATCACACAAAGTCATTCAAACTTTACACAATTAAAAATCTATTAAGTACAAATATCGTGTGTAGGCTCATAGCTTTTTGGTATTTTTTCGGAAAATAAAAGATTCTTGTTGAAAAAGCCAAAGTGGACCCGTTACTTGCTCGGAATGATGACATTTACAAGTCAATGTGAGGAACAGAAGTGCATAGTCCAAAGAGACAAGACAAAATTGAAACGAACTAAAAGATAAAACGAAAAGAAAAAGGAACAAAGGCTTAGGATCTACGATCTCCTTTACAGAACAGGATTGGGATCAGGTGCTCTAGAAGGGTAAGCATCTCCTGTCTTGCGCGCAACACCCGTCGAAGAATCCTTAAACTCTAATCCGAGTTAACGTCAATCCGGGAAGAGGTCAACTTATTTTGGTATTACCGGTAACAGGTCCATAACTAGTTACGATACACTGATACCACATGGATCAATCAATTCGTGATGGCGACCATAAAATGTTAGGAGAGACGACTTCAACCTTGATAGGATGTATAGCCTTGTTGTAGTAATTTATGCGACAACAGAAATGCTCTCATCAGAAATCCTGATACTTGGAACAGGCACGAGAGTATCAACTGCGGAACATAAACCCCGTAGGCAGGGGAGCAGGATTATTGCCACATAAATATGGGAAGTTTACAATAGGAAAGTTGAAGTCATCCCGTTTGTCGTAAATCTTAAAACAAGTTTCCCTCTTGGTCAATTTCGATTCTGGGTATGTAGCAGATTTTTTGATGTCTGTGGTCTCCTTAATTTCTAGTTCGCTGGTACACACTTTGTCGAGACGTACACCGAACGCAGGATCACTCAATGACAAAACATCATCGATATAGCGAAGAGTTAAGTTACACGATCTGGCCAATTTTTTGTTATTTTGCAGGAGCCTTGATTGAATTCGGATTCACAAATCGGCTAGTATATCTTGGATTTCCATTCTGTCCAACAAAACACTGATGTATCAATTTCTTAAGACGTCTTTAAGTTGTGAATGTGGAATCGTGTTATAAAGGGTAGAAAAGTCAAACTTTTGAAAACTTGTACAAACTTGAAGCAGATCTTTAGAATTTTTCAGTATCCACATTTCATTAACACCGCTTGTGGTGTACGCTTTCTCACAGTCTCACACAGTTATGTTTCATTCTTTATTCTCTTCATAACAAAGCAGTGTTCTTCCAAAAGTATAATTTCTTTCCGAGAGATCTTGACAAATACAACCCCATCAATTGGCATGTTTGTACTACTGTATATATATAGGGAGTAACTCATCACACGGGTATAAATCAACATGTAGGATTTTATTTGTTGAATTTCCTAATATTTTAAAAAGATACGTTAATTTAAAGCGCCCTTGGTAATTTTTCAGAATATTTCATTATTAAGCTCATAGAAGAAATTTATAATCAATAAACTATAAAAGTATCATTTCAAAACAGCATTCTTATAAAATGTTGCCCGCGAAACTTTATTCGACGATGTTTTTCGAGATTATTTGCATAACAGGAGTCCGTTAAATAGATTATAAAATCTAGTCGGCTTAAGGAATAAAGGATTTGAAGATCACAAGTATTTTATTGAATGTGAGAACTTTTTACTTTCGTTTGATATTATCTGTTATTCTTTTTTTCGATCTGAGCAACGTCCTATCATCTGAAATCTTGTCCAATTTTAATTTCGGTTTTCATGCATTTGGGAGTTTTTGTTTTATTTTATAATTTTTTGTTTTCTTATCATGAGTGAACTCTTCTTCTCTCTTAGGCGAAAATAACTTTTTTTATTAAAACGATCCAATGAATTTCATAGAAAATTATTTTTCAGGCTATTCGTTTACAGCTTAATCCTTTGTATCTTATGCTACCATGTGCCATCGCAACTTCATTTGCATTCATGCTTCCGGTTGCGACACCACCTAATGCTATTGTGTTTGCTACTGGATATATAACTGTTAAAGATATGGTAAGTTCACTGTCAATGTTTATAGAATTAACCTAGCAGATGACAGTCAGGGAATATTAACAACATTGATCTTGACACTAAACCATTTGTTTGCACTGATATTTCAGAGGTTATCAGAAGTCAGAATTCGAAACAAGACAAAATTGGCGGTGAGATGCAGAAAGAAACAGTTAACATCTTTCCACCATTGATATATTATAATTTTCCCTGATTTTTATTTACGTCTTTCCACCATTGATATATTATAATTTTCCCTGATTATTATCTTTACATTTTGCTAATCGGCGTTCATTTTGTTATGAACAGTATTTTGCATTTGGTCTTTGAATGTAACTTGAAATTCATAAAGTTTGACTGATCCTACTACTTTGGCCAGAACAGCTTCCGGGCGACACAATAGATCTGACATCATACTAAATTTCCTTCAGATAATTTTTGCATTAAATTATATCAATTTCAAGCAACTTATTTTAGTGAACATGTCGGCAAATATTATTAAAAGGGTCTTTTGAAAACGTCATATTATATTTTCTGTAATTGTTAGTTACATATTTAATTTTTGTATTAATTGATAATTTCAGTGTTTTGTAGTCTAATTTTAGTGAAAATAAGTTTTAAGTTTTTTATGAAAATACAAAATATTTGAACAAATTATATAATTGCCGTTTTTGATTCTATTTGTTTTGTAGGCGTCTGCAGGGTTTATGGTAAACATTATATGTATTCTAGTACTAAATGTAGCAGCTAACACATGGGGAATGGCATATTTTCATCTTGATGTTGTTCCTCCTGAGTTTATAACGGGTCATAACACAACAGTGAATTATACAACTACAACGTAATGATACTTTATATTGGATCTGATTAATATTTTGAATGCCTTTTTACTTGTTTTTTTAATTTCCTTGAAAAGTGTAATATAAGTTTATAAAATTTAAAAATGTATTTTTATTGTGTTTATATGCCAGTGTTGTAATTAATTTAAACAATATTTTTTCATGTTTTTTATATATATATATTATTTCAATCTTTGTCTCTGAAATTGGTAAAGATCGGAAATAAGGGATTCCAAAGAGTCAATTTGAAGCGTATGTATCAAGTTAAGTTTAAATCCAATGCGTGTTTTTCGAGAATTGATATGTATATACCATAGGACGATATTAGAAAAGAAGTCCCCGTTGTCGATAACTTAGCTTACGTATTAGAACCGAGTTCATATTTTTGTAAGGAACATAACCGCCATGTTTGGTAACAATTCATTCAGTGGTTCTTAGAAGAATTCATAGGTTTTTATTCCACGGTTTCATACGTGTGTGTATAACAAACTATGTTCAACTATTGATGCCCTTCATAATTAAATGATGGACATCAAAGCAAAAACACACAAAACATTTTTGTGTTAGTCGTTGCAGAATTGGTAAGTCTTTCTGATCCTACTTAAAATGTAATCCAGTTGATGTTTTTGTTTTTATGTTCAAGTGTTACTTATTTGGCCGATTGTTGTTACAGTTAAATATCATCACATTTTATTTCTGGGGTCTTTTGTAGCTTTCTATATGGTGTTGATAATTGTCCGTTATTGAAGTTCTAAAAGCAATCTGTAAATGCTTTAATTTATACGTTTTTGATGACTGTCTCCTAGACAGTCATACCACAGTCACATTACTGACACAGATAAACTTAAGGCCTCTGCTGAATATTTGAAAGTCTCAGCCATGTATCGGTTACATAAATTACACAAGAAACCCTTCAAATACCGTTTAATCTCAGCGTCAAAAAAGTTTACTAACAACTAAAATTCTGTTCTTTTGACTTAAGCCCTTACCATTAACAAACGTTGACACTTACTATTTGAACCATTTATAATACATTTCCCTATAACCATATTAAACAGAAAATTTCATATCTCATCGAGAGGGCATTTCATAAAACAGATCAAAAATACATTTGCTGTAACATTGATCGACCATCATTCTCGGATGAAAAATGTTTCTAAAGAAGATACACCTACTGGATTTGTGAAGAGATGACAAATTCAATCAGTTTTCTTCTTGACAATATTTATATAAGTTTTAGCGATAAAATTTATCGACAGGTGGCAGGAATTCTTATGATTACCAACTATGCCCCAATTGCAGACATTCCTTTACTGTTAGCAATCCCGGTTTATGACCAAACTCCACAAAGATCCTTCTAAATCAATAGATAAATTTAATCATACTTACCGCTATCTTGATGATGTTTTTGCAGTTATTAATCCAGACTTCTCCAAATACGTCACTACAAGTTACCCCTAGAATGCTTTCTTTAAATGAACTTATCATGACAGCAGCAGTTGTCCTATTCTGTATTAAAAGTTTCTGTTTCACAAGGTAAAATCTGTAATCCGATAGATGTCGTTGTTTTTATGTTTAAATGTTACTTGTTTTAAATTGTTTACTTATCAGGGGCAATAGTTGTTACATTTGTATATCATCATTTATTTTTGGGCCTTTTACAGCTTGCCGTAGGGTGTGGATATGGATACATTATTGAAGGCCTTAGGACAAACTGTAAATATTTGAAATCAACAAATTTTGTATGGTTGTCTCATAGCTTATCATACCATATCTCCTTTTTCTATACTAAACTAAACTTTGACCGATTCATAATTTATATACAATCCTTAAATTTGTCTTATGAAAGAGGTATAAGAAACAATTTATCCACCCAATCCACATCTTAAATATAATAACGTTAAATAATAATACAGTCAGTTGTCGAAACGATCACAATAATCTTTCAGTGTGATCAGATCATTAATAATATCCTGTAAATGCAGGACACATTATATTCCCCCCCCCCCCCCTTGTTTTTACCTGTTTTTACCTTGATGTCGAATTCGCTTTCATTCTTCAGACTATCTTTTCTGTTTTTGTCTTTTACGCAGCTCATTATTTTGTACCAGCGATTATTGTGGTAAAATTTGGATTCATGATGCAAACGTTATTGATTAATAATTTCACATATGAAACCATGAAGATATAACATTCTTTTTTTTCATGTATGTAGCTGGCGTTTCTTCTCCAGAAGGATAATTTTGGTATGCATAAATAAGGTTATGGATATTTTTTTCATTTGAGTACATTTGTACCGGCCGTTTCATACCGTATTGCTCATGCAATACTTTAATATATATATATATATTCGTTCATCGGTACCTTTCCCACCTTTTCAGCAAACGTGTTAATAATTTCAATTGTAAATCCATAAAAAGGTCATGCTAATACATACATAATACTACACTAGGCTTTGGTATCTGCAATTTATATTTAATTTGGTCTGCAACACCCCTTTCTCTGTTTGTAAAAGATTTAATTAAAATAATTTACTGTGAAGTTCTGATTAATCTTTTCAATGTTCGGTCTTTATTAGACCAGTCAATCTACGCAAATACTAGTATTCTGGCATTTTGACAAATATTTTTCTATTTGTCCCAATCCCCTTAAGTCATATTGGTGACATTTATATTAATATCTTATAAATATAATTAAAATAAGTCCAAAAATGAGGTATGGGTTAAATGTCAGAGAAACCACACTCTTGTGAAACCTCTGAATCACCCCAAATAAATTATGGTACGGTGCCCATTGGTCGCTAATTTCAAATGTTTTGAGAGATGCAATTACTATCATGCCGACAAATATTCTAATTTCATACATTAGCCGTGTCCATGACTATTTTGGAGTCCTTCTAGGTCTTTGATTTTGACATGGATAAGTGGATATATACAATTTCTTAATTGTGAAATTTTAAGTAGCAATGGTGATTTACCAGAAAGCATTCGTGATCTTATTAGAATTAAGGGTTTTAAGCATCAATAAATTTCTGACTTGATATTTCAGTTTTGATCTGCTAATCGTTTTTTTTTAAATATACTTGTTGGTGTGGTAATTGTTTTGCTGCCCATGTATTTAAATTTGTTTCCTGTCTTCTGAGTTCCTTTTTTTATTTTGATCCGCTTGCCCCTGTATAATATTGCCCTCGATATATAAAGCCTCAGGGTTTTAACATTATTATTCCTGTTCATTTATTCAATCTATTTTAAATATATTACTTCAAGCATGTACTATAAGAATACAATATCATTGTTAATTAAGCAAAATTATGTCTTTTATATCCAATTTAATCTCCAACTGTCGAAGGTTAGATTTAAAAACTTACAGCTTTCTCGAAGATAAAAAATATTAAAATTCCATTACGATAATAAGGTGTCAGGATTCTAAAAGGAATTCGAAGATACCAATGGAGCAGAGGGAAATCGATGTGATTCTTTTAAGAACTTTTGAATTGAACCAAAATAAGTAGATATATAGTCTTCTGAAAATAAGTATCGAATCCCATGAGAAAATGGTAAGGATTTCATATATATATTTCTAACTAATTTTCAAGATGTAAAGTTTGCGTTTTTATTTGAATTAAATAACATTAAAAAATTAGTTGTAAATTCTAACTCATGTTTATTATGATCGGCTATTTCTTCGCCAGTTACCATAAAAATGCGATTTTTCAAAAAAAAAGTTCAAAAATAATAAATGTTTACCAAGACTGGTTTGCCTAGTCAATTCTAGTAGACGACACCAAATGTAAAATGCTGGTATTTTTAAGATATGTATACATTAAATTGGTCAACTAACGACTGAATTGCTAATGGGTATTATCCTTCAATTGTTTGATGTGGTATCCTAATCATACCTTAGAACTGACCCGTCCGGGTTAACCGTAATAAATAGTTTCCATTGAGTTATAATAAAAAAAATTTAAAAATTAATTTTCTCAAAAGCAAAATAATATTTAACAGAAACGAAGGAGGAATAGGCGACGTCTCATTATCATCTTTGCCGTTACCAAAATTGAACAACTTAAGTATGCAAATAAAGTGTCTGGGCAGTGAAATCAATTATTTTAAGGAACTAAAATGGACATTGATCACATTTGACTGAGACGACTGTGGTAATTTTGATTCGATCCTATTGATTACTACTCCTTGAAATGTACATATAGCATACCTAAATTTTCCATATTTATTGAACATTGGTAATTTTGTATTTTGAAACCACTGGGTCGATACCTCTGCTGGTGGAACATTGGTCCCCGAGGGTATTCA
>JARWCS010264762.1:0-13275 GCA_034783895.1 Geukensia demissa
ACGATATATAATATGATATATTTCACTGTAAAACTTTTCATACAGGTTCACTTTTGTTGTGGCAAAATTCGTTTGGTTACTATAGTAGACCATAGTATAGTTTACACTTAAATGTAGTGTGAGGATAAAGTGGTTCATGTATTTTATTTTCAATTATGATACGCAAATCCAGGATTTGTGGAATTTGTGTTTTTTTTTCACATGCAACTGCCTATACCAAAAAAGTCTATATCTGAAGTCTTATTGGCTCAACTGAGAGATCAAAAGTTTGTGGGTATTCTTTCACTCTTTTGTTTTAATACAGTGCTATCTTCTTTGGCCCCGAAATTTAAAGATCTCTAATGATATACGACTCTAAAATCTGTCAACATGTTAATAAATATTACATTAGTCTTTATTCTTATTACACACCAACTGGTTTGAAATTCCATGTCTTGTAACGCACGACCAAATTAATATTTCGCCCATAATAATAAGACAAGGTGCAGATGCGCCCTTCCTTTGACTGAAATGTCATGTTCAGTGGTTAATGAAATGTTCCACATTTTTTAAAACCACACTATATACCACAGTAATTTGACGTTTTATTGTTGAAAAATTAAAAAAATAAAGAAAAATCGTAAGTATATTTATATTATATAAAGTCTCTATATATAAATATACTTACAATTCATCTTATTTTTCATCAATTTAACGTTAGATCAAAATAAAGAAAAATCGTAAGTATATTAACATATGGATCGAGTCTCTACATGTATATATAAATATAATTACGAATTTGTCTTTTATTTTTTTATTTTCAACACAAAAACACCAAATTACTGTGCTTTATATTGAGTTCAGTCATTTATAATAATTAATTAATGAAATAAATAAGCATAGGGGACCCCGTCACGTGTAATCAATTTCATCACATTCGAAGCATACAAAATATCCTGAAAAGTGGTATTGGGTATGTCCTTGGTTGTTTTTTTAATATTGAATGATAGAAATACAAGCGACCTAGAATCTGCTTCATAGTGTACATGCATGTTGTATAACACTACATCTCATGATTCTTTAGCATGCCTTAACAATGAGATGCAAGGGACAACGTCATTTATATTCAATAAAAGAGTTGACACTCAGACCCCAGAAACGCTACTATATAAACCATATTGAATCAAAGACACATATCCGATCATACTAACCTCACATTGTTTCAATGCCCATTCACCTCCCACTGTCTGCCGAACGGGGGTCCGGTTGTATCTCAGCCTTGGGGCACGCACTGTTTTAGGAGGCTTATTTACAGTTCGAAAAACCTTCCACTTTGGACTGGAGTTGACTTTAGCCGCCGCAGCAGTAAGTTCTTGGTGTATCTTATCATTAATATCTCCATTAGATGTCGGCCTAGGAGGCACGAAAGGTTTTGGTGACAGAAGTTCTATTGGTTTGTTAGAGGCAGCACCACGTCCAGATAGTTTCTTTATAATACTAGGCATATCAACGTACTTTTCTGACCCTCCAATATCATCACATGTAACTTTTTCTACTTATTTGTTCTGAAGCTGTGGTTTTAGCTGTCATTGTGAATTGCACATATTTGTAGGCAATCCATTCTGGATACGTTACATCATCCCAAGTGATTTATCATGCAAACATTATTCCTTAGAGGTAACATTCTCCTTTGTTTAATAATCGGTTATTTCTCCAAAGGACTTAACAAGCTTTTTAATGGTATTAATTAATGAAAACCACATTATATAACGTTTTAAACGGTGGATCTTTACAAACTAATTCACAACTTTAAGATCCTTTAAGATTAATTCTCAAATCCTTTTAATCCAAATCAGTTATTTCTCTTGTTATCACTCAGTATGCATCAGTAATACATATACAATCCTCTGTCTCTAACCTAACAGCTGGAGAAGGCTATACATATTATATTAATAAACAAATAATTCTAAATAATCCATTTCGAAGAATGTAAATATTATCATATTTATCGATGAAAATCACCTCGGAATTTAATCCTTCAATACACTGGTATGAAAGGCAGTTCGGCGTAGTAAAATAGTAAAAGGTGTCGTTATATTCTTATGGCTCCACTTCAGTACGTATGACACAATGAAATAGTTTGTTTTGAGTTTTAAATTACAAGTATATAAATCATGTTAGTTTTATTTTATAACATTTTTATTTTATCGATACACCTTGTTCCGTTTAATTTTTTGTGCATTGTTTGAGATTATTGCTGATTCTAAGAACTGAACTAGTCACACATAAAACTGAATGTTATCCCTAAATTCAAGACTCCAACCACGAACTCAACTGCTTCAACGATCAATATGCACAACAGTTCCTAGTCCAACCCATTTTGGTAACGAAACGGTAGCCTTTTCTTTCCCTTTGAACTACAAGAACACAGAGCACATCCATTGTTTCTTAGTAAACGGTTGAATTCTATAAAGCCATCACCAAATTACTGGGCCATTATATTTTACATACAGGTGTTGACGTGACTCGGATTATTCCATCAGATATTCCAACACAACAGAACACCATGATCTTTGTTTTCATGCCAAGAGCTTATACACCTTGACCGGCTAATACTCCAGTATACAAAGGTATGATATTGTTGCTAAAGAAGCAAGCTTATACCTTGATGTTTATCAGTTAAGGTGTTAAAATTCAGGTAATATCGATCCAGAAGATGGATGCAGAAATTTAATATTTTTAGATATCGATGTTTTCTGATCTTTCTCAAATGAAGCTAAAGTTAAACGAGTCGTTATTTGAATATGAAATGAAGTGTCACAAAGAAAGAACGCTATCCTAACCAATTAATAAATGCAATTAACCTTCAAAATGAAATGTAATTATTGATAACCAAAGAGTTTTAATAGGGACACTATTTTAAAATCAAACTGAAAGTCCACCCGACTGGGTATTTTCTTAAGAAAATATAATACAATTTGTTTCTGTCATCGATCAATTCGTGTTTACTGAAAGTATCGCTTCCTGTCTTTAATTCCATACATTAAGATTTAACGATAAATGATTCAATACAAGTTCAGATTAAAAGCAAAATTCTGTATACTTCAACTTGTCCAATAGTTACCCCATACAATATCGCAACGACCTGTTGCCAATTTAAGACTCACGCCATCAAATTATCTAGCTATAGCCAGCTGTTAATTTGCAGCCACTGATGCTCTTGCGCTATAATATTAACTATATTTCAGATCAGGACAAATTTAAGTGAATGGCCATTTTGCATTTTATATCAAGCTCAAGACATTTGTATGAAAAATACAACCGATCGATGTTCCGGTCCAGAGAGAATACAGTGTATGTTATATATGATTTGTCTCGCATGAAATTTATCAAACAATGTTTTACAGAAATTTGCTGCATTTGCTTAAGTTCTAAAACACTGAAAATGCGGAAAGGCCTCGAAAAGCAAAGCACTTAGTAGATGTCCCTGCCGTCGGATTAGGCTTCCCATTTCGATTTGTTTGGATTTGAGTGCTTCTTTTGCTATATTTGAATCTTTGACTTCCTGTGTTTCGGTTCTAATGCTACTGATGAGAGGTCACTCCTTGAAATGTACTTACAGCATACCTAAATTTTCCATATTTATTTAACATTTGTAATTTTGTATTTTGCTTAACAAAACAAAATGCCTGAAGACGGTGTTTAAGCTATGAATAAGGAATCGTGTAAAGGGAGGTAAAAATTTCAGGATCTTATTAAACAAAAGAAGAAAGAAGAATAACATAAGAAATGCAACTTTGTTGTGAGTCTGCAATGCTGTTAGACTATCCATTCTAGATTGACCCGAATGTTTTACTTTTTCGGAAAAAAACAAACGATGTGTGACTTTTTTTTCAACTCCAATCCTCTTGCAATCCGAGAATAATACAAGAGATTGTCAACTTCAACAAATTTCGTGTTTTGGTGGTGGTTGATGGTTATTAACGTCCTACACAGCAACTAAATGCTCCCAAATGGACGGTCTCTGGCAGAACTAAGTAGTATTTTTGTATCATAGGCCAGTTGGTACGGTGCTTTGAAGTCGACATTGGGCTTATCCACGACGCACCAACTCGCCGATCATCAGTAATTAGGTATCGACCAGAGGGGAATAACTTACACCATACCTTGTACATGTAGTAATAATGAACCTAATCTTATATCTTTTACCTTTACTATTTCCCAAACTATTACCTTAATCACATTACGATACTGCTGTGATTATGATTAGTAAAATTTTTCTCTCTTGTCAAAATGATTCTCTATTATCACATATATTTACATCTCTTTATCGTGGAATCAGTAGTCTTACAAGAATTGACTACTCCACCTGCCACTTAAACCATTTTTATTATTCATTTCTATTTCAAACTTCATACTCTTTGAGAAATTAATGACTGTTCTCTGACTTTTCATGTGATACTGTCTTTTACGACAGAAATATGCTACAAAACGTTTGTTTTTTAACTAGACTATAAAGGTATATGTAAAGTGTAGTGGTTATTATATACGAGCGCTTGCTATATTTTAAACGAAAATTGCATTATTATTATTTGGTTCTAGTGAGGGACAAACCTTATTTTGTCATTAACCACTCTGATTCTAACAAAAAGTACTCTGAAGATGACATTTGCGGAATACCAGATTTCTTGATAGACAACTTTTTTGTAATGTTTGGCGGACGTGTGTTACAACAGACTGTCGGCATTCCGATGGGGAGCAACTGTGCACCACTTCTCGCCGATTTATTCCTTTATATGTATGAAGCTGACTTCATACAGAGCCTTCTGCAGAGAGAAGAGAAAAGTTGGCTCAATATTTTGGTTTCACGTTCCGCTATTTCACTGAATAACTCTAAATTTGGTTACTATGTTGACCGCATCTATCCCGTTGAACTTGAAATCAAAGATACTACAGAAACAGAAAGGTCTGCTGCATTTCTAGACTTACACCTAGAAATTGACAGTAACGGTGGGTTAGGAACAAAGCTTTTCGACAAGAGAGATGACTTTGATTTTCCCATAGTAAACTTTCCGTTCATGTCTAGCAACATTCCAGCCGCACCTGTCTACGGACTGTATATTTCTCAGTTGATGCGCTACTCCAGGGCTTGTGCTTCCCATCAGGATTTTATTTATAGAGGGTTGTAGCTGACAAGAAAGCTACTGAGATGAGGGTTTCTCAGGGAAAGATTAAAGTCATCACTCCGCAATTTTATCTGTCACCATCATGATTTGGTTGACCGGTACGAAGTATCCATTTCACAAATGACAATGGATATCTTCCCACCCTCGTGAATTCAAATCCGTTCCTATACAGGTTGTGACTAACATCGATTGTGACTATACACCGGCATTGTCTACTGAGTAACACGACGGGTAACAATAGTGGAACAGGAGTTGCTTACCCTACCGGAGCACCGGAAATCATCATGTTTTTTTGTAGGGTTCGTGTTACTCCAGCTTTAGGTTTAGCGTATTGTTGTGTGTTCTATGTTTGTCTTTCGTTTCATTTTGTTGGCAGCAATGGTCTTGTCTGTTTTCCGATTTAACGATTTTTTTCTGCCCCTTTGGTATCTTCGAATTCCTCTTAAAGTTAACATCATTGTGTAAATAGTGTACAACGTACATTCGAGGTGGCGGATTCACCATTTTATACGTTCTACATATATTTATGTTATCCCTAGAAGATGTGAATTGAATGGTCTGAAATGCCAATTTTACCATACCAAAATTTAAAATTTATGTAAAAAATTCACATTTCAAAGAAAGAAAACGAAGAATTTGTTGTATGAAATAATTTCCAATAAAATGAAAGTAAAACTGATATTTAAAACAGTGTATTAACTTAATAAAGTGAGTGAATATCTGTGAACTATATTTTGCGTGACTATTTCCGCTGAGGACGGCATTCGTCAACCCTGACGTTTGGTTTTGCTATTCCTGGTCTCTTTGATTAATTAATGGTTCGCCACGTCTATATCTAATACAAACAATTTCGTCTAACGTCATACACGAGAGACAAAGATATCTGTTTAACCGTACCCAGCCACTTATCGATTTCCGAAAGAAACCAACCCCAAATACACCAAAACCAAAACACCAGGGAAAGCACTTACATATCTCATATCTGATTAAGCTGTAATATGAGTTACTGCTACCCACATGTGATTGTCAGATTCTGCATTTATTGTTAGCGACATGATAGACCAGCTCAATTACAAGCAGTCAGAACAGCTTGTTGCCAACCAAAAAAAACAGACTCTTTCCACCATTTCGACTTTCTTGTAACATGCACTCTCTCTAATATCAAATACCAACATCAAGAACACAAGTAATTTCAACAATCATTCTTCCTTCATACAATTAAACTTTGGAACTGCCTTCCATTAAACACTGTAATGTCCAAATCTACTGAGTCATTCAAATCCGCAGTTTTAACCTGCATCTACAGTCACAAAACAGATTGTTAATTGTTTTATCTTATTTAAAAAAAAAAACAACATAAATATGATATTATAAATTTAATTACAATACATGACTAAGCGTTCTGAGCAATGTGCATTCCATGTAACATTATTTTCAATGTGTTGATGGCGGTCACTAACCAGTGATGTTGAATTGTTTTAAGTGGGGGAAATACTATCAAATAGGGGCAATTATCAATGCCCATTAGTACACAAAATAAAATAAGATCATGCAACTCCAGTAAGGGGAGGCTTTTGACAACCTCCACACAGCACTAGAGAAATCAGAAAAACTTTGAAATTTGTCCTTTAAGTTGGTGTGCAGTGGTCACCCATATAAATCTGCCCCTGGCTCTTTTGTTTCTATCTACTTGGTCCGTGGAAGTTTGGCTTCCTCTCCCTTTACAAGTCGGAAACTTCCAAGTTGGTTTTTGCTGCCCTATCTCAGTTATTTGCCAAGCCGTATTTTAGGACAGAATATGAGTCTCAATGCTAAAAGGATAAAAAAAAATCAATTTTAGTAATGGTTTCCCCCATTAACCCTTCTGAAATAATATCTTTATAATACTTATTGGTTTTTGTGTACCGGTATTAATGTACATGCAATTGACTTGTCCCATACCTCAATTTAATGTAATTTTTTTTTTTGCTCCCTGTGGATCAGGATAGACATGGTTGGCTGTACACTTAAAGTTCAGTTTTCAAATTTTGAACCTTGTTGAGAGTTAAGATTTAATTATTGAGACAATAGAAATACAATTATCAATGGCTAATAATGTAAGATATTGTTTCTCTATTTGTCATTCTATTATTTTAAATTTTAAACAGTAGAACCATTGAGTGCATCCAAAATGCACCTGCTTTTGTTTATCACTTTTAAGTCTAGCCTTTAGCCAATGGGGGCTTCAAGTTTTACCCTTGTTTGTCTGTAGGTCCATCAATTTTCATCAAAGATATCTTTGCTTTTGTATGTTCAATTGATTTAATATTGGTCTGAAGCATTATCAGGGTGAGTTGTGAGGTGTCCCCCCTTTTCTGTTATATTCTTATTTCTGTTTGCTAGAACAGGGGTATCTGTGTCCCTTGGTCACGTTTTTCAATGTTTTGCATGCTTTTGTTAATTAGTATGTTACAAATTGGCTGAAAGGTGTAACAATTGCGAAAAATAGAGAAAATGTTGTTAAGATTTTTTTTTTTTTTCATTTTGATATTTCATTTACAGACAATTGCAATATCAGTTTCAAAATTTGAAAAAAAACTGATCAGTCAAGCAAATTTTTTCTGTTCTATCTTGTTAACACAGAAAACAATTCGAATGTTTTATTATGAATATTTAAACATGTTTCTAGCCTTCTGTCTGCATGTTGGAGTCAAATGTATGTATAACTATATTTCTGTAAGTTGTTGGGATGGAAGTGTGTTATTTTAATAATGCCTTTCAAATAATTTGTGATCATGTGATGATCAGTACAGGGAGTAAACCATCCACTCAGTAACATAATCTGACTTTATTTCAGAGATTATATATGCGAAGATGACTGAACAAAAGGATTTATCAAACAATCCTTTTGCTGCATTGCTGACTGGTGGGGATGTACCGTACAGTTTTCAGTCTACCAAGGAAGATCAAGAGGTTCCAACACAACCAGGTATAGTTGTTAATATTTTATACCTGTACATGAGGGTTCTTGTTAAACATTAAAGGAGTGGGTTTGCTATGACCTGTTTTTTGCCCTGAAATTAAAGGATTTTCAAATATTGACACTACATGCCCTATGCTTTTAAAAAAATCAGACATGGTTTTACATCTAAGCGCACATTTACAAACTGACGACATAAACATGGGCTAAATTCAAAATGTATCGAAAATTTAACTATTTTAGTGGTATTTTTTATGGTTTTTCGTTAAAATTAGTAATGGCCGCATTTGTATTCATTTAAATTTATCATTTTACATATATGATGTAACTAACAAATATACATAGTATATTAAAAATTTAGTCTTAACACTGATGTTGCCACTACGATCAAAGCCTAAAACTAGATAAAATAATGCAATTTTTAACACATTTGTTAAAATTTAAGATTTTAGACCAAGTTTGAGCTACTGCAACAACTTGTTAGGAATATGTTTTGACAAAAAATGGAATGAATCAACTAAATATGACATTGCATTTTGTCAAAGTGCAATATATCTTAGCTCTGACGTTGTTTAATTTTGGGTCCAAAAATGGGCCATACCAAACCTACTCCTTTAAATCATGTTTTATTGAGTGAATTGTTGATCTATGTATATGGCTTCTATATGCAGACATTTTCATATAGTTTAAATATTGGATGGTCATTACAGAGTGGTCTTAACATCAAGTTATTGTTCTGAATTATGTCCCTTGTTGCTTGTATATTCTTTGTTAAAAATACATTAATTCCAAAAGAAAAGTTGCAATTAAATGAAGAAAATCAAAGAGTGAAGTTGGATGTTCAAAATAAATGAAAAACATGCAGTAATAGAAATTTACTTCAATCATGGGCCTCAGGATTTTGAAATTGATGTGGAATGGTACAGATAAATATATACAGTTACATTGTAATTCTGTAAAGATATCTACTTCATGAAAGAAAGAATGTGATTGCATTTAGTCTGTTGGTTTTGGATGCAGATACTAAAGTTACAGATTACGAATGTCTGATGACTTTGATTAAGGAGTACCAGTAAGTTTTAAAAAAAAGATGCAATGAGTCTACAGTAATAACATTTTTTTCTAGTTATTGCAGTTGAAGTAACATCAGCTGATGATTGGAAATCTGTTGCAGAGCACAAGTTGGAAGTCAACAAGTTGTTAGAGAATATATTTCTTGTCACCCTTGAAAAAGGTGAGTATTTCTAAGAAATAGTGTGAAATTCTTCAGTACATTTAAGTTTTACACCTGTCCATCAAAGATTTCTCTTTTTGTGTACATTGGATTGATTTGATATTTGGTCTGAAGCATAATGCTACATTACCGGGGTGAGTTGCACTACGTCTCCCCTTTCAGGTCCATCCTATGTCTGCTTCCTGTTTGCTGGGGCTGGGCATCTGTGTCCCATGGACACATTTTTAATGTATTTTTTTAGTGAAATTAAAAAATAACTTAAATGAATTAAATATTACATTAAAATTTATACATTATTTACATTCAGATCCAGAGGCATTCACAGACAGGCCATCAAGATGTGTATTTATGACAGAGTTAGCTGTAACACTGGAAGGACAAACATGGCTAGATATGGACTTTTTAGAGCAGGTGATCATTTTAACAGAAAATTCCTTGATATGCTTAATTTTATTGGACAGAAAGAAAAAATTTTGTAGATTGAAAGGATTTGGCATGCTTAAAAGTGATTATAATGAAACCTGTATAAATCTGAGCTTATATTACCTGTTAACCTTTATTCTTGTATAAACATCTATGTTAATACAAACACTTATCTACAATGAATTTCTTGAAAATTTTGGAAATTGATTGTAAGTGTTTACTTAACAGTCAAAATAACATTATGATGTAATAATTTATGATTAATAATAATCACTAAACATTCAGAAAAACAGATGTTTTTTAGATTGATTCTAAAATTATCACCAGAATCCCAGCAAGTCTGATAGGCATCTATCACACAGGGATTTCAGTTGAAACACACAAAATATAGAAAAGGAGCTATGGTATGATTGTCTATGAAGCATCCATCCAAAACATTTATATTACAAACATCCACAGGATGCCTTAAGGCCATCAATAATGGACACATATCCACACCATAAGGCAAGCTGTAAAAGGCACCAAAAATAAAATGTGATGATCCTCAAATCAAACCATTATAATCCAAAATTAAGTATAAAATATAAACAAGTTACACTTAAACATAAAAACAATGACATCCTCCGTGTACAGGATCCTGGCTTGAGACAGGCACATAAATTATGTGGCAGGGTAAACGTTTGTGAGTGCTTAACCCTCCCCCTTACCGGCCAAAGTGGTGTGACAAAATGACATAAAAACAAACTGTAATAACTGTATTAGATTAAACTCTTGAAGTTGATACAAATGTTAATTATTATTTTTTTTTTCAACAAAATCAAAATCTGCATGATGTCATGTTACCATGGAGATATCACATGGACTGTTACTGAAAATATTAAAGCTCTTACAAAGAAAAAATTAACAAATTTTTGATTGAAAAGTTTTCAATACAATGAATATTTACCCCATATGAACATAATGTATATTGATGTACATTTATAGTTCTGTAGTAGATACAATTCAACTAAGGTTAGTTGAACTAATATGGCTTAGGCACCATGGATACCTTGAATCTCCTCAGTCCATTCACTGTATTTGCATAAAGTTGAACCTCAGTATCATGAACAGATTTAATTGGTCCTTTTGTGGTAGAACTACAGAAGTTCCAATGTATACTGAAATAAATTTATCTTTCACCACACAGATTATGTTATACAATTTAGGCTGTGTTTGAGAGATTGTTGATGAAGGATCCAGGATTATATGTGATATCATTATCATCCATTAAGACGGTAGATGCAGAGTCAGCAAGGTTGGCTGGAGAGTCACAAGTTCTACATTATCTGTATCAGTGTTACATCAGAGCAACAGAGGCAGAATTCCAAAACAAGGTCAGGTTATCTCCCTTTTCTTTTGTGGGTCCAGACATTTTATGAAGGGTGTCATGCTGCACAATTTGACATGAAAGAGGGCTCTAAACCAAAATAATGCCAAAAATTCTTACAATTAAAAAACATAAAGGTTAGGGGCAGGGCTTCTCAACCACATGAGTCCATCCAGTATAAAAAATGCTATACACAAGAGTTAGCATTGGACTGGAGAAAATTAGTTTAGATGATTCAATGTTCGTGACTTTTGTAAATCAGTTGTCAGTGTTAATTTGATAAATGTTATTATTTCACATAACATCATCTTGTCAAATTACTTATCTAACTTCACTGCATTTATTTCCTTAAAAACTCTTATAGATTATTCTTAAATTCTTGATAACTGACTGCAAATATTTTGCAAATATGTATACAGAAAATCCGAAAAAGTTTTCAAATAATCTGTATTTTTCAATTTTGTTTACAGTATCCAAAACTGACTGAAGAATTAAGTAAATGTAAAGCAGTAATTGTGATGAATGCTAAGACCTGTCTACAACAACCAGACCTGTATGAACAGAACCTTACAAACCAGTTTATTGATATATACCAGTCAGAAGACAGCTTCCTGTCAAGTAAGATTTGTACTGTTCTCTGTGGTAACATCATTATTTACATTGTTTATGCATAATAGCTGTAACCAATCAGAGACAACAAACTCATAAAAACTACAAATTATTGTTAATTTATAAAAAAAAAATTGTGTGAAATTAAAAAAAATATTTTTGACCATGCAGCTGTAGAAAAAATCAGAAGTCATTAACAATCAGATTTACAAGATAAAATTTTGTTTTCACATCTGTCATGGTATATATTGTAGCTAATAATTACAGTAGAATGTTAGAATTCTTTGACCGAGTGGTGGAGGAGATTGACAGGAGTAAAGAAGATGGCTCTCTCACAGATGTATTTAAACCAGTATTAGAATCTCTGAAGAACAGTTCAACTAAAGATACCTCTCTGATAAACCCAAATGTGATCAGAAATGTAGAGTTAATGTCATATTTCACTAGAAATCCAGAAATGGCCAAGGTATTAAACTGCCTAATAAATTGTTGTTGATATATGATCATTCAGTTAATATAAAAAATCTATAAGTCCCTAAGAAATCATAAAGCAATGAGAAGCAAGTTTTTCAACTCAATTGCCCAATGAATGTCAGCCATTTTACATCAGCTGCATGGGCTCAGAAATTTTTTATCTTTTTTTTCAGACATGTCTGTTTTAGGGCATCTATTTTTGGAATTTTTAAAGTAAAAATAGTTATCAACAAATGTACAGAAAATCAACTAAAAGGTGATATTATGTCTGGATTATGTGTTTTTGATCTTACTTTTTGATAATTTGTAAATCAAGCAACTATGCTGGTATAAAAAAGTTATTGTTCAATGTTCGTTGACGTTATGAGGAAATTTACATCACTGACCTTACATGCAAACCAGCAATAACAAGATTTTCATTGGTCATTTTTAATTAATCTTTCTTATCAATCTTAACTTTAATATCTTGGTGGATATTTTCTATCTTGTAAAGATTGATTTGTTGGGGTTTAACGCCACTCTCAACAATATTTGAGTCATATCGAGGCAGTCAATTTTACTGGTGGAGGAAGCCAGAGAGCACCACCAACCTTGGGAAAGTAACTGACAAACCTTATCCCGTGTGATGGGAGTGAAATGCAAAGTCAGGCGCGAACTCACGCCATATAGGTACTAAACTGCAGTGATCTGTACGGGTATGTTTAAATCAACCACCTAAACCACTCTGCCACATCTCAGTCTCATAAAGAAGACCAATGTTAATCTATAGTTTAATCTATATCTTTAATCCAAGGCTCCGGAAAAGTGCTCAGCCGATTTCGGTCATTTTTTGGACGTTGTGTTTTGAGTGGAAAGTCGCACCATTCCGGCCTATTACATCATTTGCCACCATGACAGACTTCTTTCGGCAGCAAATAAGCATTTACCTTTATTAACTTCATAAATAAGAAAGCTTTACAAAGTATTGTATTCATCTCGCTCAGTTTTTCAACATCGATGTTTACAAGGAAAAGGGGAAATCCACTTTCACTTTTGCGGTAATAAA
>JARWCS010265092.1:0-13273 GCA_034783895.1 Geukensia demissa
TTTTGTTGGCCATGGTCTTGTCTGTCTTCCGACTTAACGATTTCTGTCTGCCCCTTTGGTATCTTCGAATTCCTTCTGCAGTATTGTTTGATCTAAGATGTTAACCTACCCTTTCTTCTGTTTCAAACTCTACACCAAATATAGGACAGGCGCTGTAGACTCTGTGTAAACTCTGTATCTCTTTAACTGTACTCTGTAACTTCTCTACTGGGTCTATTCTAAATCCTAACACATAGCCACCACTCTGAAAAACACATGATCTACATGTATATTAGTGTTCTTTTATAAGTGGTTTTGTACAATTACAGACTGAAGGCTATTTATTGCCTAAAAGCATGGTTTAAAAAAGAAATTTATATCATATGCAGATGCAAGACTTGAAATACTAGGTAGGCAAGCTGCAAAATAAATGTTTAATAATGTTTACTATTCTTGCATGAAGCTGACATTAAGATATTTGCATCAATACATTATATAGCACAATTATAACAGTTATATGGGTGAATAAGGATATGATATGCTAAAAACAACAATGGTGAAAATATGGAGTCCTTCATTTTTAGCTGGATAACTGTCATTTCTATAGTTTAAATAGTTAAATCATCAAATTTGGAAAACTATAGAAAAAAGGACAATCAATAACTAACAATTTAACATTTTGTTTCTCTAATTATTATTCATTTCTTTCCATTCAAAATGATGAAAAGTCTGCTAAACTGTATGTGTCCCCTTCCCTGGATTAATTCATTGAATATATAGGGATTTGGGCATTTCTGGTTCAGTTGTCTCCCTTTTTAGGTAGAAAAAAACATAGTGGGCATCCCAATTTGGAAAGTCTGGATAAGCCACTCTTCCTGTACCTGATGTATTTCCTATATGTTCCAATAAGAAAACAGAGACAGAATTCTGATTGCTGGCCAATCTTAAAAAATTTTGGTAAATAATTATTTTCAGAATACTTTATTCATAGTAGGATGTTACTTGGATTTAATTCAGAGTTTGGTAAGTGAATCATTACTTTCTGTATGTGCCATTGATAAACTGTACTTTGTAAACTGTTTAAGTGGTGTAAAGAAACAGCAAATCATCACTCAACCAGATACTCACAGAAACCCACTAAAATGGTTAACATATAGCAATTAAAATCTTAAAAACTAAAGGAACAATAATATTGATAATCTTCACCTAAGTAAGCAAGGTAGGGCCTTCCGTAATTATGTAAAAATTAATGTCTTAGTGTAATATCACTTATCACAAGGGTTATATGAAAAACATTGCAATGGGAAAACAAAAATTTAAGTCAAATAAGGCTATTGCTCTATAGAGATTTTGATAGGGCAGGTCTGATAATTAATGCATATATTTTAAGTGTTTATTATGTCAATATGAAGAAATATACATACAGGTAATTTGAAATGACTATCCATTTTACTATAAAATAACATTTAACAACAAAAACACATGTATCCTCAAAATATGTCTAGGACTAACACCAATATATTAATTTAAAAAAATAGATTGTGCACTTAAGTGAAAAATGGAATGTCAAATTAGCTCCAAAATAAGACACAAAAAATATTTCTTTGATTTAATAAAACCAGAGGCCATCAGAGCTTTTATCACTCATCCTTAAAACAATTTCATGCCAAGTTATGTTTGTGTAAAACAATTTTTTTTTGTTTGGTCATGTTCATCTTTTTTTAAAGTACATGTCTAAACTAATTACAGTTGCTCCTTTTAAGTCTATGGGGTGGATCCAGGGGGCCAAGTGGGCCCGGGCGCCCCTTTTGAAAATGCAAAAATGATGTTAAGCACATGTTTTGCATGCAGGAGAGTATGTATAGTCAGGTCCCCCATTCCAAAATTCAGATCCACTCATGTACGAGTATGTGTTGGCAAGTGCCCCTCTTTTCCAAAAGTCTAATTTACACCATCATATCCAAAAGGGCAAAAAGAAAAAAAAAATCAAAATACAGAAATCATCCAAATTAATGAAAAAGACAAAAACTTTCAATACCATGTAATCTAACATTCATGCAAAAATGAAAAAAAGTCACTCAAGGGCACCAACTCCCATATAGTGTCATCTTAACAACTTGTTCCTAATTTGCTGATTATTTCTACTCTTACAAGTTTTTCCCTTAAACTAATTATAGTTTTCAATAAAGGGCCAAAAAATGTAATTTACAATAGGAGCAAATGTTAAACTAAGTTGGCAGTAATCTTGGCTAGTTCATTAGATAAAATTCTTTAAGGGCACCACCCAAAGTCTATTCCATCTGAGTTGTTTAAAAAATTGTAAGGTAATTTAAATCAAATATACACCTTAAAGAAAATGTACAGTAAGGGTCTTTTGTTAAACTTTGTCAGGTCATGGAGGCCATCTTGAATATCTTATCATCAAACAATACGTGGACCATCCAATGACCATTCTTTCAACATTTCAATTCAATTGGTTTAGTCGTTTCTGACAATATGTTCAATGTTTTAGTCAATTGCCAAACTTACGACAGATCATAAAAAGGTCTTCAAGTGAGTTTTTGGTTAGGTCCTAATTAACAACATGTCAGATAATGTTGGTCATCTTGAATGTCAGAAGGGCTAATCATTTACAAGTTTAGTATTGTAGTACAGTTCCATCTAATGATAATAACTGCATTATAATACAATAACTGGCTATGGGATAGTAAAAGATTTTCAAATTAAGCAAATAAAAACCCCAATTTTAAGCTCCAGAGGCCATGTTAAAATTCCAATCAGCAAAAATCTTACAATTCAGTAGAGGACTATCTTGGCAAGATTCCTGCAAACGCTGGTTCCATTAAGGAAACTTATTACATATTAAACTAGGGACTCAGAGGGCTGAGCTTGTATTGCTCACCTGACAATGGGCCAATCAGAAACAAAAATTACATGGCTAATAGTGCCAATGATTGGTGTTTAACATTATAAAGAACCTTGAAAAGATGCTTCCTGTCAAATACTGTTCCATTTGGCCAAATGATTTTAGAGGAAAAAATATATTATGTTCAGCCAATCAGAAACAAGAATTGTCCATGGTGGCCATGTTTTTAGTCCAATAATGACAAGATAAGGAAATTCTATAAAGGACATTAAATAGATGCTTTTTAACAAATATTAATCCATTTGGCCAAGCAGTTTCAGAGGAGAAGATTTTATATGTTTCAGCCAATCAAAAACAAGAATCATCAATGGGGGCCAAGTTTTTTGTCAGATCGGGACAAAGTGAGCAAACTTTGTAAAGGACCTTGCATGGATGCTTCCTGTGAAATATTGTTCAAGTAGGGTAATGGAGAAGATTTTTTTATGTGTCAACCAATCAGAATCTAGAATCCTCCATGGCAGCCATGTTTTAAGTCTGATTGGGACAAAATGAGCAAACTTTGTAAAGGACCTAATATTGATGCTTCCTGTCAAGTTTGATTCAATTTGGACTAGTAGTTTCAGAAAAGTTGATTAAAATGTGAAAACTTTACAATGGATGACAGATGCCAAGTGATGACAACAGCTCACATTACCTTTGGCCAATTGAGCTAAAAAATTAAAGTTATCCCCTTGGTCAAATGGTAAACTATGCCTGGTCCTAGTGCCCATATCTTGAAAGTCTGACAGGCAAACAATTTAAATATATGGAAGGGGACTACACAGGCAACATTCAATCCATCTTCATTCAGAATGCACTAAAATTTGAAGAAGATTGAATGCAAACTCAACATGGATGAAGACAATGAATGGAAAGAGAAGGCAAAAGCTAATATATCTTGTTAGCTTAAATGGAAGTTAAATGGGTGCTCGGAATTAAGCAGTCTAATATTAAAATGCAATCACTGACCTGCAGCCCTAGGTGCTAAAAATAGGATCAATTAATTCAAACAAAAAAAACTTCAAATCAACAATACTAATGGAAGTGCTAAGGCAAGCATGATAAGATCGAAGCTTGTCAACTAAGATATAAAGAAACAAAATAAATATACAATATTAGGTCAATGTCTGAAAGCTTTCAACTTCTTTGTATGAGGCTAAGAAACTGGGGAAGGGACCCTTCAATAGTTTCGTGCTGAATACGAAAATGTTGATATTTTTAGACATTGATCTTATATTGTTTTTATACTGCTGCTATAAAAATATTTAGATTACTACAAATTTATTGAATTAACACAATAATAAAACTTGTTCTGTCCCTCAATGAACCCTGGCTATAATGTAAATGAAATTGGTATTGTGCAAAATATCACTTTGTTATTATATTTAGGAAATATAGCCAACAGGAAATGGTCCAGCCGCAGTATAATACCCAGTATATAATACAACCATTGTATGGTTGAAGAAAAAATACATCACATTTGTCTCTTAATAAAATAATGACAAGTATAAACTTATAAAAAATTTAATATGAAAGATGGATTTTTATGATATGATAATATTTTCCAATCTGATTAAAATCAGCTGTTATAATACGCTCCACTAGGAGCAGAGCGGAGCGTATTATAACAGCTGATTTTAATCAGATTGTATATTTTCACAAGGTGATTAAATTCATATAATACTAAATAGAAAGAATATGGAATATATGCCAGAAAAACATGATCCAGATCTTACATATATTTATACCATATATTCAAAAGACTTTAACTGCATGTAAAGTGCTTTCCTTGATGTATTTTCATAAGAGATGCTTTGGGCCAAAAATAGAGATATCAATCGAACTTTATGAATTACTAGTTAAATTTATGGACTAAATTAAAAAACAGGTATACAGTTCATGATGCAATGATCACTGATAAGCCAAATATAAAGATAACAATCATTTTGCAACAATGTAACTTTTTAAGGTATGCGAACCATAATAATAATGGTGGTCAAATATTTCAAGTTTTATTTAACAATTTAGAAGAAATTGAGATTTCCTTCATTAATTTTCCAAAAATATAATGTTTCTGATAAAAAAAAATATTGTATTCCTTTTATATTTATCAAAAGATTTATTATAAATTGATAGTTTTTGGCAAAGTTTCTCGATCTTTTCTGATGTTTTAAGAAAAACGTTTTTCTAGAAAATCCAGGTATTTTTAATAATCATGCGGACAATTATGGTCTGAATACCTTAAATATATAGATAATTTTATTATACGTTTATTTATAAGCAAAATAAGCAGAAAAAATAATGAATTAGCGTACTCATTTTGTTAACATCAACATTTAAAACATTGGCGGGAAATAAAAGTTCTCTTGATTTTTCATTGGTTTGTATAAATAGGTTCTGCCTATAAAATTTTAAGTGTAGAAAGAACAATTTTCAAATATTTCCTTAAATAACCGTCTTTTGATAATTCATATTGTAAACTTTAAAAATTTTCCTCATTTCAAAAAAACACAAGGACACATTTAACTAATTGTTCAAGAATTTAACATTATCTGTCAAAATACAAAATTTTACGTTTTTTTGTTCAAAAAAGATATCATCACAAATATATTTTAATAAAGCATTTATACTTGATAGATTTTTCATTGTTCAAAGTTTGGTTCTGATGTTATTGTGTGTTGTATTTCAATGTCAACAAAATTATATCAAATACTGTAAGAAATGTAGTAATTTCTTACTATTTTCACATTTAATGCAATTTTATGTGACCCTTATAGAAGCAATTAAACTACAGAAACTGTTGGATTTATTTTATTAGAATATTTTTCAGTACAAACCACATAGAAAAAAATATAAGCTAGTTTTCAGTTTTAGCCGATTCTTGGGCCGAAAACTGGGCTAAATGAAGCTTGTCCTTTAACAAAAACCAATTTGAACAGCTTGTGATGCACTCATCATTTTATTGGTGTCTCGTGCCTTATTATTCTGAGATCATGACATTATGGTTGTTGGTTTTTAATAACATCATATATGTGAATACTTATTTAGTCTTGCTGTTGAAGACAGAAGCCATCTTGTTCACAACAACAATATGCTGGCTATAAATGAAATACTGTTTTCCTATCATATCGTTTTTTAATGTAGTCAATATGAGGTTGCAAGAAACTCATTGTTAAATGAACTTGACTGGATTTCTGATTTAGGTAATATTGACCTTAAACTTCTGTTAGGCTTAAAAAAATAATGTACCAGTCGAACAGTACTCCATTTTTCTAGACAGTGTTTATGATTACATAAAGAAAACGAAGCGATTCCTTGTCGTCTAGTATTTGTAACAAAATTGTACAAATTGTTCTGTCGGGCAACTTATGACAGATATTGTTAGATGTCTTTGCATGTGTATATCTGTAATTTGCTGACCTTACCCCACATTTGTGTTCTTCAATGCACAGATGTAGTGTCTTCGACATCTAGCAAAGAATTCCATTCAAATCTGTGCTGGGGGCCGTCTTAAACTTATAGTGAGGTGCGAGTTTTTACTCCGTGTTGAAGGCCTCACTGTGACTTTGAGATGAAGATCAGCAATCAAAGCGCTGTTCCTTTGCTTGGAATATTTATTTGTAATTAGGAGATTTTTGTGTCAAGAATATTTACATCATATCCCCCCTTTTTTCTATAACATACAGACATATCTCCTTTTCCTTATTTCTCTTCTTTTTTTCCCTATATTTCATCCTTAAGATATTTCTTTGTTATAAACCATTTATATGTTATTGTATTTTTATGCCTCATGATATTTTAAAAATTGTAAAGTGAGAAGACTACATAAGTAAGCTTTACTTGTGTCTTATCCATTTTGTATTTTGATTACAAATAAAATATGTTTAAGCTAATACTGTCTTCCTTGATTAAGGACCCCTGCTCTTACAAGGGACCTCTTACCTTAATTTTGTTTAAAATCCTTCAGCACCCCTCAAACTCACACTATTACAATGCTTTACAAGGTCAAATAACAAAAAATTCTTAGAGAAAATGGCGATATTGAGAAACATTAAAAGTCAGGTAGGAAATTCTTAATTTTGGGCAATTATTAACTATAGAAAAGAAAACTTCCAGATATTGCCATTTCTAATATCCTGTTTTTAAATTTTTAAGAGCTCTGGCTGCTTGATCCCAGGAATAAAGTATCTATCAGGGCTGAGTGAAAAAAACTAAAAGTATATAGAATCTCTAACTGTTTCCAGTGGATTACACTAAATTTCTCAACTCCAGATCATTCAATTTTAAAATTTTGATTGTGAAACTTGTCCAGCTGATTAAAATTTTTACAATTGAGAGTTGAGAAATATTGTAATTCACAAAGATACAGCTTACAGCATCTGTTTCTCTAAGGATTTAAAGGAGAATGATGATAAAAACATTTCCTATAGATACTAAAGTATTGCTTAACAAAAAATCTTCAAAGGTGAAAATGCACGAAAAGTTTTTCAAGAATTCATTGATGAATATGAATAGTGAATATACAATGGCTAGAACCCCAAACTTTTTATCTTATATTGATTGTTATTTTCTAATTAAATCACAAACACATAAACAAACGAGTAAAATACACATGAAAAAATATCTTCATGAAATATTTTGTAAAAAATAAAAGCTTAAATAATACAGGTTTAAATATATTAGAAATAAAGTTTAATTAATTGATACAGGTTTAAATGTAAATATCAGGGATTAAAAATTCTTCTAAAAAGAAAAAAATAAACAAAGTAATAAGCCATCAGGTAAGAGAAACAATTACAAAGTTCAGATTTCACTACATCAAATGTATATGGAATTTTTCATATTTAAATGTTAAATTTTCTTAAATTTAGCGTTATTTTGGGACAGAACTGCCAAATTAGTCAGTAAGGGTTAATGTTTTCTTTTAGTTTACAAAATGTTTGATAAGCATAATAGAAATTATAGAAAAATAAGCAGCTTGTTTACCTCATACTCACTGTCTTGACTGGGCAATACCAATGTATACTTTATTCTTATCTTAAACAATTTCTAGGCTTATTTTATAGTTGTATTGAATAAGCTGTTCAAACTTGTTTAAGAGGTCACCTTTGGGAAGAGCTAAAAGTGACCATTAAAGACAAGTGACCTCTTTAATAGAGCTCATTTAAGATAAAATCTTTAATAAGGGGGATGGAAAAGATGGCCTTTTAAATCAAGTGGTTTCTTAATAAAGGTGACAACAAACACAAGTTTGACTGTTGTTTGATTTGATTTATTTAATTGCAGACAAACATCCTTTCATCACAATGTAGAGGGTCATAACACATGGATGTTATTTGCTTCCATTTTTTGTTTTTCAATTTCTTCCACTTGGTAAAAGTACTTGTTTAGAGTGTTTATGTTCTGTGTCCAGTCATTATTTTGTCAAACAGTAAACTTTTATGACCAATGGTCTAGAAAGACCAATGTTGAGGTTAAGTAGTGTTATTAACTCCACCACATTATGCAAACACCCAAGTCAGACTTTCTATCTTCTATGTTGTTCTTTTGTATTTGTCTTGTTGTGGATTTTATTTATTGGTATCATTTGACTATAAAGTGTTGAGTATATTTAATAACACTACACAAAAGAAGCCACTAAACACATGTTTTAACCAGTCAAACCAGTCTATTTAAGCTTGTAGAAGTCACCTATTTTATAGTGGAAGAGTCAAACCATCAAATATAAAAAAAGCAAACAATAAATATCAGGTAAGTAAAAAAATATGCATTTGTTGATGACCACATTTAATACCCTCAATTTCATATATGCAGTCTAAGTGACTACTAAAATATACGATTTTTCATAGGGCAATTATTTCTAGGAGAATTTGTGGTATTGCTGGAAGATTCAGTAACTTAACCCTAAATTTCTGAACATTTTATACCTGCTGAGAGCTTTCCACAACTAAAGCTAATCCAAATTTTGAATCTCTGATCTTCACAGTTTTCTGAAAATATAAAAACTCATAATTAAAATAAGGCATAATACATGTGCAATCAGAAAACAACTCTTAAAATAGGCAAATGATGGAATTAATGCCTGTTCTACTTCATTTTGTTTAAATAAATGACTTCATTTTGCTTGAATAAAAAAAATTGTATAGGAACTGCAAATGTTTGAAACCTGAATCGAAATGAAAAAGAAGCAGATGCATATACCGTGCACCCACGTTATATTGCCACAGTTGGGACCAGACCAAATGATGGTGATATGTGAGGGTGGCAATAGATCAAAGAAATTATAGTAATTTTGGAAAAAGGGACTTTGCAAAAATGTGGTAATAAGTGAGGGACTGCCAAAATAAAGGGGTGATAAAACGAGATTGCACTGTATATTATTTTTAATAAAGAATGCTGTATTCATTGAAGGGGGTCAACAAAAAGATCAGATGTTGTAATTAGAAAAAAGCTGATGTACACATTTTGTACAGCTGACTGAAATCAGGAAAAATTCAGATAAGCAGTTGAGCAAGCCTCCTTTAAAAAATGAAAATCGAAAAGAGAAAAACTTAATAATCTGTTTTAAGAGAAAAAACTTTTCAGATGCACCTTTACCATTGATAAGTTGTTAAGGTTACTATTGACCCAGACTGAATGATGATGTTATACTCTATGTCAGGCTTTTGTGGAGTGTGATTTTCGAGCTTTATAAAATTATTTGTCCGTTTCTGTCTTTGTATTTATTTTTAATTAAAAGAAAGAATTATCCCACAGTGAACGGTTTATGTTTTACGCTATGAAATAACGTTTTACGTACTATTATCTGCCCCTGAATTTCTCTACGGAGATTTAACACTGAGGGTCGGCCATCTTCGTTTTGGGCGGGAGCGCTTAAGTTTGGCCTAGATAAGGTAATTTAAAAAAAAATGCGCACATTTCTTTTTTCAGACCTTCTCTTGCAATTCATATAAAAAGAATCACTCTTAAATTTCCATTTAGTTGCGCCTTAAACAACTTTTGCAAGTTATCTAATTCTAGTTTAATTACTTAATTATTACGCAGCGTTGACAATGTGTACTCCCGGTCTCGTGCTGGCACGTGCAAAGAGCCACTTCCGACAAACAAATGGCTAACTTTACAATGTAAAATTCCCGTGGAGAATTTAAAACTAAGCGCTGCTTAAAATACATCGTGATTGCTAAAAAGTATTATTGCAACTTACTTGCACTTTTTTCAATCTACACAATAAACACTATTTTATAAGAATACGGCTGACAGTTTTTCTTTCTTAAAGTTTTTACCCGTTCCAACAAACTCTGACATGGAGTATAGGCTATTTAATTTCATCCCTGTGCTTGACAAAAAGCAACACCCAGTTCAGGAAAGGAAATCCAATAAAACTTTGATGTGGATGATGGCTTAATAAGATGTCTTGCCAAAATCACCTGGTTGGAAAAGCAGCAATTTCATTGTTGTTATAATAATCAACTGAGCAAAAAATAACAGTAGAATGGAATGTTGTAAGCAGAGCCTCAACACATAGGGTTCCACTGACATAAAATTCAAGGTTTTTTTTCATGATTTCTTTATGTGTTTTCAATAGTCTGTCCATCAAGGTTTTAAACAAGTAATAAAACAAACAGATATAAACAAGTGCTATTGAGACCACAATTTTATTTGTGATTCATCCCTTTCATCTGTCCCATAAATTGTCTTTATATTGCATTATAAAGTTAATCACTAGGCACGAAAGTGAATGTGGTGAATGATCGATTGATACATGGGAAGTTATCGCTTTTTTTTTGTTACTTCTGTTTTCAAGGGTTTTTCCTGAACATCTTTTTAATTTTAAGTGATTTCCAGGTCTATTCATGGCAGGGAGCACCTCATTTAATAAAGGATGCAATATGAAAATTAAAATCCCGGCTATGATAAGCGTAATTCTGCTAAAAAGTGGAAATAAACGTCTGTAGATAATGTTAGGCAGGAATGTGTAGCACTCATATATACTCACCATCTGTAGGTAAGGTATACTGACATTAAATGATTCGTTGATGTTGGCATGCCATACAAGTCTAACATTGGTGATGAAAAATGTACCAAGATTTCCCTGAAAAAATAAAACACATGTTGATTTATTCTGTATTCATTGTTTCTGGTTTTCTCTTTTTTTCTATCTAGATGATAGAATATATTACTGCACATTTTTTTCTGTTAACATAATCATGTGTGATTATATTCTTATGCATATGTAGCATAAAATAATATGAAAGGAGGTGCTACATCATATGGGAGCAATTAATAGACATATCATTACCTGTATTCCAAACTTTTGGTAAAAATTCCATTCTGTCCCTTTGGTATCTTCGAATTCCTTTTAGCTGCATTCCTGTACGTAATTATGTGCTTGTCAGGTAACAGGTTTCAAATTCGTGCGACAGAAACGGAAGCTGAAGTGACCTACCCCAACATTTTCAGATCTGTCAGCAACTTGTTTTCCCAAACATTATACATTAAAAAGCGAGTTATTGCTCTCATGTTATTACACGTGATTAGGTTGTCAGAGTATATATTCTATTAAAGCATCTTCTAAATCAAAATCTATGCAAAAACTAAAAAAAAAACATTTTTATAAAAATCCAGATTTTCCTTGGAGATTGGAGTCATAATGATATTGTAGTGGCACTTTTCATGAAAAAAAAATTTTTAATTTTTAAATATTAACATTTAAAAATTTAAAACAATGTTTTGAAGTTATATTTGATTTTCAAAATATGGCATTCATGGCACAAAACCTTAGCCAAATAATGGAAATTTTCAGCCAAAATTAAGGAAAACAAAACTATTAGAAAATCAAGATCATTTGGTTGTCTTATAAGTTCAATAATTATAGTTTGTTAAAATGTAAAATTTTATGATGCTGACCAAAATAGGCAGCAAATTTACAATACTGGAATTTGGTTGTTTCAAATCATTTCTATTCTGTCAACCGGTTCCGCGTTTTTCATGTCATTATGACGTAATGTTAGGCAGACAGCTTCCTGTGCTAGTGTCAGTTACGTCAGATTTGCGTGTAAAACGTCAAAGAAATCCTTTTGCAATTCAAGAATGAAGAAATTCATTCAGTTAACGTATTTTAAAAATTGTAAGTTGAGGAACGTGTATACATCACATATCAAATAAAATAAAATACGGATTATAGTTGCCAGGCATAGAATCGGAAGTGCAATGCCTTACATTCCAGCGAAGTCACGTGGTCTGGGAGACGAAAATTCAAAAATGTTGACGGAATAGAAATGATTCAAAACATACCATTGACCCAAAGATTCTTTGCATCATTTCAATATAAACATAAACCAAACTGAGAAATTATATGAAATTCTTATCACCTGCCAATGTGCAACCATATAGATTACTTGTGCTCACAAAGGGCCTTATAACAATTGATTTGGGTATATTATCCAACTGCCATACAATAAAAATACATGTGGGAGGTAAACTGGTACTTCCCTAGGTTCTTGATACAAGTAATGTAAAATCCTGGGAGTTCTGATTGTTATTGCTTTCCAATCAACAGAAGGCACTACCTATAATTTCATGATGATGTATCTAAAAGGGATTATAAAAGCCATGAAGTTGAGTGATATGGCATTATATCAAATTGAAGCAAACCAAGTGTAGGGGGTATCTGTCAATTCCACCCTTGTTTTTTTTTTTTGTTTTTTTTTTGGTATGGCAGTTGGATATTATACCCAAATTGACAGTGATAAAGCTGTGTGTGCACACTAGCTTTTCTGCATTTATAAACGCTTACAATTTTTCCTTTTAAAAAACCTCAATTTTTCTATTCATAACTGTTAACCTTTTAAATGTACAAAGATGGAGATCTTTCCTAAGAGGGAGATTTTGACTAACAAACTTTTTAGCAAAAAAAAAGGAAAATAATTTTGCTAGAAATCCAAGTACACGGATGAGGCAAAAATATAAAATCTATGATATCTCCTTATTCTACTAATGATTTCTAATCCAAATTTGAGCAATTAGTACAATGAAAGGATTAATGATTTGTTGATTGCTTCTCAATAAATTTGGCATTACATAAACATTGCATTAACATTATTTAAATAAGCCATTTGGAACATAATTTGTGCAATATTCTATGAAGAGGGAGATTTGTATCTCCCATGTGGGCAACTTTCTTCCTCAGAGAGGGAGATTGACCCAAAAAGAGGGAGGGTTAACGGGTATGAGCAAATGGGTGTATTATTAAACCAGAGGCTCCACGGAGCCTGTAATCGCTCACCTGTCAAACTTGGAATTTTTTTGTTAAACTGTCTGCATGTTTGCAATTTCATATGATTGCAAAGGACTAACTGATTAAAATGAACCAACCAGAACACATTGTGT
>JARWCS010265202.1:0-13268 GCA_034783895.1 Geukensia demissa
CTTGTTTCTGATTGGCTGATTCATTAAAAAATCTTCTCCTCTGAAACTTCTTTGCCAAATGGCAGGTGAGCGATACAAGCTCAGCCTCCTGAGCCTCTAGTTGAATTTTGACATCCCTATCTAATGATATTTTGAACCCCCTTCCCCCACCTCAAATAACAGGATATGTTAACATCCTATTATAATTAAATAAATATTCTAAATTCAATTCAAAGAGCAAATCAATTTTAAACAAAAAATCTTTATGAAATTTTGACTTCCCTATTTTATGATAATTTGACCCCCCTGAATGAAATGCTAAGCTCTAGAGTAAAAAGGATACTATGATCATACATTCAATTGAATTCAAAGGTTTTACATCAAAGTAGGACAACAAAAATCTTTATGAAATTTTGACTTCCCTGTTTTATATTTTGACCCATCCACATCTCAAATACCTAGAATATGTCAACCTCCTTTTTATAATTGAATAAATAACCTTAAGTCAGTTAAAAAACAATTTTAAAGAAAAAAATCTTATGATATTTTGACCCCCTTGGCCTTCAAATGCCTAGAATATGTCAACCTCCTATCTTAATTACATAAAAAATGTAAATTCAATTCGGAAAGCAAAACAATTTTCAAGAAGTAATCTTTATGAAATTTTGACCTCCCTATTTTATGATACAGTCTTCAGTCAAAAGTATTCCAAACTTGTAAAATTTCCCTATTATTTCAACCAAAACTAGAATTTTTTTTTAAATTATCGTGCAGCCATTCCTTGGTATACTTTTAAAAATCTTGTGCCATTAAATGCAGAATTTTATCTAGTTTATTTATTTATTTGATTATAAAATTCTACTCGTGCATTTCTGAATAGCAGCAAGTTGAAGATATATTGTAATTTTTATTTTTTAATATAAAGCTGAATTATACAGTAAATATTTTGATTTAATTTTTGTTTTGTGTTCAACTCATGAGAAAAGTAAACTTAGTCATAACATATTTCTATACTCAAATAAACAAATGAACTATTGGAGATTCTGCATTTGATGCCATAAAACCTTTTAAAATCGACCGAGAAATGGCTGTACAATATTTTTTTTAAATCAAGATTTGGTTGAAATAATAGGGGAATTTTGTAAGTTCCGAATATTTTTGACTGAAGACTGAATTTTGACCCCCTAAATGAAAAGCTTAGCTCCAAGGTAAAAAGGATCATTGATCATACATTCAAATGATTTCAAAAGTTTTACAACAAAAATAGACAACATTAAGGTCACTCCAAATTAATTAATATTTCTCCGGATTCGCTCGCTCCTCATATTATGGGAACCAAACTTTAGTGGAATGGTCCTCTTCCAAAATTGTATCCGACAATCCAAGATGGCCACCAGAGCTGAACTTAGTTTAACATAGGACCCTCTGGGAAAATAATTAAAAATTCTACTTGCTGAAAATACGTGCTCAAAATGAACCAAAGTTGTGTGGAATGGTCTCTTGGCGGATGCCTTTCAGAATTATATCCAATGATGTTGCCCGCCAACCAAGATGGCTGCCATAACCGAACTTAGTTTAACATAGAACCCTATGGGAAATTCTTTAAAAAAATCTTGTGTGGAACCACTTGCTCAATTGGAATCAAAACTTTGGTGGAACGTTCACTGGATGAGTATGAAAATGAAAAGATATGGGACAAGTGTCAGAGAGACTATCCTCCACTAGAAAAAACAGAGGGAATTTAAAAATCTAGAGGTCTCCACAAGGACTTCAACAAGTGCCTTTTAGAATTGTATCTGATGCCCCAGCTCGCCAACTGACATTATACATCTTCTCAACTTTCAAGTTTCTATTTATTCAGTAACCTCAAGGTCATTCAGGGGCATCATTTTTTGACTTAGAAAATCTGCTTTTTCACTGAAAGTTTCCACATTTTTATGCTAATTACTTAAATGAAACTCTATTCCATTGGTGTAACATGTATGTTACAGATGCAAATTTAGGTTATGCTGAGGTCAAGGTTACCCAGTACAAACAGTTTTAGACTTAGAAAATCTGCTTTTCTTTGAAACTAAGATCCAAGTTTTTGCTTTCTCAGAAACTATATTTGATATCTTAATGAAACTTGTTATAAGATTGCATTGAAATAACATGCTAATGTTGATGACCTTGATCTGAAGGTCATTCAAGGGAAAGTTTTCAACTTAGAATACCTGCCTTATAGTGTAAGTTACATCCAAGTTTTTGGTTTTCTCAGAAACAGTACTTGATATATAAATAAACATTTCCTTAGGTTGTATGCTAATAGTCTCTTTGTTCAAAATGGCAGCTCATTATTGTTAGGTCACCTAGCCAAATGCAATTTGAGCTTTAGTCATCACTAGCTGTCTGTCTGTCTCAGAAATTTTGCCTGAAGCATATAAGGGATGGCCCTTATAGCATTTGCATTTATCATACATTCAGTCCAGGTGGTACTTGTTTCTGATTGGTCAAATATCTTAAAAAATCTCTGAGGCCTCCAGTCTAAATGGAACCAAACTTGGTATCTCTATAAAATTTGCTTACAATTTCCTGGTCTGTCAACTTTTTTTGCCTTGCTGATTTTCATTTTTTTTTAAATCCCTATTAATAGAGTCAATTGAACTGAAACTTAATGAGCACCATTCCTGGGAGGTCCTTTATGAAAATTATTATTACATCCAAATGGAATACAAATAGCTGTCATAGATAACCTTAGTCTGGGTGACCCATGACCTTGTTTTCAGATTTTGCAGCTACCTCAGCATTAACACAAAATCAAACTTTAGGGCAAATGGTGTATTTTAAAGCAGAAATGAACATCAAAGTAAGGACTTGTCTGTTTTTTTATTTGTTTTTCGTCTGGTCAAATTTTCAAAACCTACCCACACGAAAAACACACAAACACAAAAAAAAAACAGCTTTGATTGTTTACATATTGCATTTATACAGCTTGTATTGCCTGCATATATCATGAATATCTGAGGCTGTTATATCTACATAGGGATTGTCAACAAAAAAGCTATGTTTTGTGGCATTGTTTCAACACTATGTTGAAATTGGCTTAGGCGTTTCTATTGAAGATTTTCAAATGAATTTTTCACAGGGTCTTATGTTAAACTCAGTTATGTGTATCAAACCCTCTTGCTGAGTGGGTGGGTATTCAGGACACAATATTGACAGTCGACCATCTAAAACCCATTCCACGAAATTCTGGTTGCAATCTTGCAGGAGCTTTGCAATTGTCTTATGTCGAACCAAGGACATCTTGGTTGGTGGGTGGTAATATCAGACAGACATTTTTTGAAACATTGCGTTCAATATTGGTTGCAATTGGTCCAGTTATTTCAGACAAAAATATTCTGAAATGAATTCCAAATAGGGTCCAATGTCATTTTAAACTGCCATCTGGATGAAAAACAACTTTGGTAGTCTAGAGGACCATCTAAGAACCATTTCACCAATATTTGCTAGAAGGACCGTTTCAGACAAGGAAATTGCTAGTCACTGAATTCCCCCAAGGATCCTTTATTTTATTATATTTGGCTGTGGCAGCCATGGATGACGACCATCTAAGGACTTTTCTACCATAATTTGTTTGCAATTTGCTGAGTAGTTTCACATTTAGAGCTTTCAAAAATAACATCTTTTTCTCCCTTTTTTGCTAATCGCCCTTCTTGGTTGGTTTGCAAGGATACCAAAAACATTTAAATTGGTAAAGGACTATCCAATGACCATTCCATGCAAGTTTAAATTTTAACTAGGTGGAAATGTTTTAGAATACTAAAACATATGTCTCCCCTTTAAACTCCTATCACAAGACATTTAGTAACAACTCAATATGTTGCATGCGAAACCAGTTACACTGTGCTATAATCATGAAAAAAATGCATTAGAAGTCACAGGTCACTAGATTATCGTTGTATATTATCCTACTTTTTACATATCAAACAGCAAATATTTCAGAGATTTGACCTTGAGGTCAAAGGTCACCAAACATTGAACACAACACCTTGCCTTCATATGTTCTAAATTCATACCAAATATCAAAGGCCTAGGTATAGAAGTAAAACAGTTTTAGCCCGGACATGAAATTGGCTTAATAAATCTATCATTTGACCTCGTGGTCAAAGATCAAGGGCATAGGTCAACAACCTTAGTACATGACACATCGTCTTAATATGTTCTAACTACATACCAAATATCAAAGGCCTAGTTATACTAGCCCGAACAAGAAATTGGCTTAATAAATCTATTATTTGACCTCAAGGTCAAAGGTCAACAACCCTGGTACCCAACACATCCGCATATGTTCTAGCTACATACCAAATATCAAAGGCCTCAGGCAAAAGGTTAAAAAGTTATGGCCTGAACATGTACGGTTCGCTGAGAACAAGAAGAAGGAGAAGAAGAATTTTGACAAAAACAATATAGTCTCCCTTCATTCAAAGGGAAGACATAACTATACTATAGACAGGTGGTTTTAGAGTTTTTATTAAATTGTGGACAAACAATTGTAGCAAACTATTTTAGCAATAGCTCACATTTGGGTCAGATGAGATAGCAATGAGGAATAAAGCATGAAGATCAATGAGACTGCACCACAACTGAAGTACAAAATCTACAGATCTCAACAAGGCCTGAAACCAATTTTCTGGTGCCAAATTTTACTGAAGGGTCATGCATACACAAACAGATCCTTAATTTTTTGTTGTGACTTTTCAACAAAAAAGTTACCTAAGTTTGAAGGAACTGAAATGCACTCAACAAATGAAAAATCCCTGCTCAATCATGCTGAAACTTCCAAGTTAATTATCTCCCCTTGGAAACATCTGCCACAAATGGACTCTCTACTTCATCATGTTCATATGACATTTCAGTAAAAAATCAACCCCACAGTTTAGTAGTTAAGTTTATAATATATGTGGACAGACAGAATGATTCCTAGATACCCCAAACTTCTTTTGCCATGGTGCTCATTTTGACTAAAATTATGCGCAAGTCAATTATTTTATCATAGTATACTAAAGTATGTTTCACTGAGCTGAGTCTCTCACATTTTATTAAATTTAGAAAAATCCCTTGGAGGAATCTTCATAATTCTTATAAAACGCAACAGAGAAAAGGTTCCGGTAACTTTTGTATATTTCAGAATTTTTATACATATTCTTAGTTTTTTTCCACTCAATTGGGAAATTTTGTCGTTTTCCATTATAACAATTTTTGCCTGCAGGTTTTGTGAATTTTAGAAAATGTAAAATATTTTGATGGATTTTATATCTATTGACATATTTTTATGCGAAATGTCAGAAAAAATAAACTTGGCCGTACCAGAAATGCAAGAATTTACACGTTGTCGGAACTTTATTTTCACAAAAATCAACAATTTTCACATGAGCAGAGTAGAAACAATGACATCTGTGATACTTCGAAAACCAAATTCTATTGCGGGTAACATAGTTAAATTTAATTCTAAATTTCCTTTCAGATTTTGTTATTGCTTTAAATATAGCCGAAACATGAGAGATTCAGTTCAGAGAAACGTACTATAACAAAATTTGACCCTCTGATTTTTGCAGATTATTTGAATAGATTATTTATAGAAAGCAGGATACTGAGGAATATACCTTGTCCAATTGTAGTATTATAACTGAAGAAAACAGCATTACATTTGCACAGTACATGTATCTTGCTGTTCAGATAGAACCATCCACTGTTTACATGAGATTCAACATCAATTCAATTTTAATCTATCTGATCAGTGGTAATTCCTTAATTTACAATTACTGTTATTAGCCTTATCATAGCAAAAGGGGTATTTGCAATCGTACACTTTTGTATCTTTTGTTCATTTTATTTTCTTGATTACACACTTTTTTCATATCTTTTGTGCACTGTTATTTGCCCTCCCATTAGCCAAACTTGTGTATAAATATTCAGATTATAAAGAAACTTTGAGGCTACTTCACTGGAAATAATTGGTGTTCCATTTTAATTTTCATTTATTTACTCATTCATATGGAAAATCAACAAAATTAAATACTTGTTTGATAATCTTTCTTTTAAATACAAACTTATTACATTTTCTGTGCAAATGTAATTTTTTTAGCCCAGAATCCACACAAAGTAATACCCCTACCAGAAGACTAGTCTGGCATTGGTCATGTTTTAATCTAACCAAGAGAACTATGTATATATTTCAAACAAAAGCTCACACAAATATAAAATAAAAGTTGGGTAGTGCTGTATTAGGTATATATGATGTGCCAAGCGTAATACAGATAAAATTGGATTCAGCTGATAAAACATTTTTAGTGTTTCTTTTTCATCTTGTGCTGTAATGAAAAAAGCAGCCAGTGGCACTGTATAAAATTCTAATGATTAACATGAATACATGCAGCATTGTGTAACAAGCTTCATATCAGCTTTATTTAATACCTTAAAATAAACAAACCTTTCTTTCTGAACTGATACTGCCAAAGGGAGATAACTCAAAAATCAAGGGTTAATTTAATAGTTTAAGAAAAAGACTTTCAAAACGGAAAGAAAGCTTTAAATATTGTCTGACCCTATGAAACTATGGATGATTATATCATATTACAAGTAAAAGTTATCTCCCTTTTCAAATTCCTGTAAATAAACTTTGATATAAATGAAGAGGACATCATAGACCATGTAAAATGTGTTGCTTTATTGTTCAAAACAAAAAATCTATGCTTTCATGAAAATACAAATACAACATATCATATCCTTTTGAATTGATTTGGTAGAAAATAAATAAATATTCAACCCTATGATGTCCTTTAAAAAACCACATGCCATTTGGGTAAAAGGGAAGGTTCAGAAAATGTGAGCAACCAACAGTTCATTTTCTGCATGTCACAGTGTTGAACAAGTCAATATGTTCACATCTTTACTTCTAAAGTTTTCAAAAAATGATGTATTTACTGAGAAACGGTAGATATTTCTGTTGAAACTGTTGGTTGTCATCAATGTGCATTGTTCAGTTTTCATAGCCTGAGAAATAGTATAATTGATTTCAGGGTTTTACAGGGGAAATAACTTATATAACACAACACTTAAGAAATTCTTATAAAATTTTAACAACTACAAAGCAAAGGAAAGCAGAGTAATGTTGTTTCTGAAAAAATTTACTTTATCACCCTCCCCTCCCAACCTTTTCCTAATTATAACAGAAAGTAACCTTTTACCAGATCTACAAATTTACGAATCTATGAAGCTGTGTTTATAAAACTCAAACCTAAAAGCAAAACTCCAAAAAACAATGAAATATACTATTTCCAGTACAAAATTGAAAACTGAACAGAATTTCCCATGCAAGGTGTAGTAAAGTAAGGAGAATTTGGACTCACTGTTTCCTTCTTGGTCTCGCCATTCTATCTCGCCTAAGACTACATGATACATATGATGGTTATTATACAATAACTATATTAAAAGCTCTGAAGCAATACTTGATTACAGAGCAAGATATATCAGTCTCTTTAACATAGGTTTTCTGTTAGTCCTCTTTCAAGACTACTATCAGCAATTTTTCCAAATTTCAAACCGCATACCGGTACATTTACCTGTAAACCCAATAACCGTTTTTCTCTCATATACTATTTGTTTTAACCTTGGGAACTCCAGTTAACAGGTCAGATTTTAAATTAATGCAATATAAGCTGTTTTAGCCAAAAGCAAGAATCATTAAGTACAAAAAATTATAACTATCTTCCAATCAGAGCAACAATTCATTTTGTAGGAAGTAGAATGAGAATCTAAAATTCAATTTTTAATTGCATAATTTAGAAAGTAAAAATGATTAGTTTAAAAAATGTGACTAACGGATAAACTGTAAAAAAGCTTCATTTTAAATGTTTTAGCTCAAGAAAGTTGCATTAAATGAAGGGACACCATGGTTGTTGTGTTTTATCTACCAATACCACTGTTTAAGAGACTGCTACTCTACACAACAATGTAACTATTATTCTAACTACAACAGACCCATTGTCCATTACACCTGGTTAGTGCAACATTTCACAATGACATTGTACATCTTACATGTGACTGTCATTCACATGATTTTTTTATATGAAAAGTACAGAAAAAAATTCTGTAAGGGAGGTGTGTATTTAAATTACTGCCTTTCATCTGACAATCACAGCTAAAATAATGAGGTTATAAAGATGTTTTAATGTGGAGCAACCATGGACGAAAACATTGTTATAAATAACAGAACAATAATATGGTAGCTGTTTATGGAAATAAACATTTTCTAAATCTGACATTTTACAAAATTAATACAGTGACATGTATAACAGAGGGATAGGTAACTCTTTAACTGTCTATGTTAAATCCTGTGCTACGTAGAGAATCAAGACTTGTAAGCTTAAAAACAAAATGATTATCAGTCACAATATAACACAATCTGACAAAATAAAGATATATGCATGTACAGTAATAAATTCAGTATCAGTTAATAGTATTTTGATCAGTTTAAAACATATAGTTATCCACGATGAAGATTAAATGGGAGTGAAAATGAGAATTTGGTACGCACTCTTGTAAACCTACAAACTTTTTGAACATTAACTTATTTGTCATTTTATTATGATTTTTATATAATATGATAACTTTTTGAAGTTCAGAACAAGTTTGAAGAAGATTGGATAAGAAATTTTTGAAAAATATGAAGCTGAAAATCCAAATTAAATGTGTTTCAATTCTCTAGCTTCTCAAGATATCAGCTAGACTTTGCATGTTACCTATCCCTCTGTTATAAATGTCCCCAATTAATATATTGAAATGATTTTTTATCGCTGAAAAAAATGCAAATTCCTTAGATATAAAATCATTGCCAGGAACAATCAATATGTAAAATATTTTACTATCAATAAAGGTTTACAAAAAATATTTAACAGCGATAAAAAAAATCCATTTTTATGAAATTGGATAACTCATTCATAATATCACAAAGAAAAAGATTTAAATACATCTTGTCAATGACAGTCATCAATCTGAAACTAATTTAAAAATATTACCCAGGCATCACTATTTTAAATTAGCAGATTACAATCTATTTTCAACTGCACATTAAACATGCTTCATAACACTAATTACATCATTTTTAAATAATGATCTACATTTCTATAATATCCAAGCACTCTGTAGAGTCTAAGATATAATTTCTAGCATATATTTCTGAATGAGAGGATAGTTCAGTTAACCATCAGTTTAAAGAACTGGTTTTATTTGGGTACAAGTCCATATAAGAACTATAAAATCCTTAAGAAATACATAGCAAAAGTATATTCATGTGATTTTCACCTGAAATTCATAAGATCTTAAAAAAACATTAATTCAGCAAATACGATTGTTACAATGTTCACGTATCAAACCTTCACCAGTTCACATGAGGTTAACGTGAAATTCATCAAACCTTCATCAGTTCACATGAAGTTAACGTGAAATTCATCAAACTTTCACCAGTTCACATGAAGTTAACGTGAAATTCATGTGAAGCATAATTCAAAAATGAGTTTCAAGTGAAATTTTTTCATGACAGTATATGCTGTAACATTTATTTTGGTTAACTACCGTAATTACTCTAAAAGACACCGAAAAACACCAATTTTTCTTGAATTTTGCAAAAGTGTCGAAAAATTAGAATTTTGAAAAAGTTTCGCCAGGTTTCAGACCAGATGACTACGATCGGTAAGTATTTCATGTGCAAGCATCAGGTTCAAGTCAATAAGCAGAGTTTGCAAGTCTGTGGTAAGTTTATCTGCGTCCATATTGTGAAAGAAAACAGTTTCGTACTTTGATTCAATGTTTTTTAATGAAATTATTTTGTTTTCACTCGTTGTTTTTTGTCACCGGAAGTTAGCGGTTGATGTGAAATAAAACTGTTCGGAATAAGATCGATTGGAATCCGGAAATTCATTAATTACTCGTGGTTATTGTTACAGCAAAGTAGATCGAAATTTTATTTAATCGATGTAATTTGGGCTTGAAATAAATTACATTTAACAAGGTTTAAAAAGGAAACCACGTTGACAGAGTAATCGTTTTGTTGACATTTCAATATGGCGCGAGATTCGGTAAAGACATGTTTTCGTTACTTTTGTTTATTTACCCTCAATTTCATTACGAAACGATCTTTGCAAGAACTTAATTGACACTCTGGCGATCAGCTGTCCGTAATCACAGGTGTCATTTATCTTACCTTTGGTACTTCAAAGGACTAATTAACGGATTAAGGGAATTAATAAGCCATAAACCAGTGATAATTAACATGTTTATACCCAAGCTGAGTTTTTACAACTTAATTTAACTTTAGCTTGGGTATTTTTGTGACCCCAAAACATCAAACTTGGAAAAATTTTAGCGATTTTACTCGAGTGTCGAAAAATTAGAATTTTTTAAAATTAAAAAATCTCTGAAATTTGAAAAGTGTCGAAAAATTAAGAGTGATTATGGTAATCCAAAAGTTTCATCAAGTTTCTATGCTCAGATTTATTCTGGCAGCCAATTCTTACCTTAAACAATAAAATTCAATATTTTTGCAAAATATCTAAATTCTTCTGAAAAATTATTCAATAAACTTAAATGATTGTTAGAATTTGTCTTAAAATCAAAGCTGGAAATTACTAAATTATAATGATATAAGTATATGCAAATTTAGGAATCGTTTTATTTTATGTAGTGTTCTTGACTGATAAGGGCGTAAAACATTTATTTTTTACTATACAGCAAAGAAGATGATGAAATACTAACCAATGATGATATAAGTGCAGCACTAGACACAGCATGGTTCTTATCAACAATGGCTTGTTTCATATATCTTTCTATACTCTGTAACATTGTATTCTGAAATAAAAAAATAATATCAAGTTACATTTTGACACATTTGTGATGTATAATTTCTAAAACCAAAGATACGTGTATCAGAACAAACAATGGATTTGGTCTTTGAAATGAAAAAATAACTTGTGTAACATTTAAAATTTAAAAAAAAACTTACCAAAAATATTCATGTAAACATTAATTATGACAATGCATTATCAAATAAATAATTAAGACTTGTTAAGTGAATAATAAGACACTTTAGGGACTCACATCAGTAATAGAGCACAGGGCTCTAATTGCAGGTCCTCTAAACTGGTCATCTTTACCTGTCATGTCCTTCATCAAACTGTTCAGAAAAAAAAATATGAAGAACTTATTTGATGATATGTGGAAGCATTTTACTAACATGTTGGTTGTGTTGACAGATTTCATTTCAAATTCTATAAATTTATTGTTATATTTACAACATAGGAAATAACTGTTTTGAAATATATCATTCTTAGTTCAATGGCAATTGTACAAAGTAGCTCTACTCATTATTGTATTCCCTGAAGTGTTTTAAGCTGCTAGCCATATTAATGAATTTATCTAGTAAAAATTTAAAATCAGTGAATAACACTATACTCTATGTCAGGCTTTTGTGGAGTGTGATTTTCGGGCTTAATAAAATTATTTGTGCGTTTCTGCCTTTGTATTTATTTTTAATCAAAAGAAAGAATTACCCCACAGTTAATGGTTTATGTTTTACACTATGAAATAACGTTTTACGTACTATTATCTGCCCCTGAATTTCTCTACGGAGATTTAACATTAGGGTCGGCCATCTTCGTTTTGGACGGGAGCGTTTAAGTTTGACCTAGATAAGGTAATTATAAAAAATGTGCACATTTCTTTTTTTCGAACCTCTCTTGCGATTCATATAAGAAGATTCACTCTTAAAATTCCATTCAGGTGCACCTCAAGCAATTTTACAGGTTATCGTATTCTAGTTTAATTACTTAATTATTACGCAGCTTTGACAATGTGTACTCCCGGTCTCGCGCTAGTGCGTGCAAAGAGCCACTTCCAGCCAACAAATGTCTGACTTTACAATGTAAAATCCCTGTAGAGAATTTAAACCTCAGCGCTGCTTAAAATTCATCGTGATTGCTCAAAGTTATTATTGCAACTTACTTGTACTTTTTTCAAAATACAAAATAAACGCTATTTTATAAGAATACGGCAGACAATTTTTCTTTCATAATGTTTCTACCCATTCCAACAAACTCTGACATAGAGTATACATAACCAGTTTCATTCAAACACACTTAATGTTACGTTGTATTTATCTGAATTACAATAGGTTTAACAGATAAATGTAGTTATACATATATATACATGAACTGGTTACATTCAGCTTTTCTATTTAATATGACTGTCTGTACTCACCTGCTTGTGACAATGATAACATCGTTGGCTATTTTGGACATTTCTTTGATTCCAAGGTAAACAAGTCTCCTTAGGACAGGCTGTAAAATTTATCAATAGATGTTATATGAGGATAATGTTACTGGTGTTGAAATATTATACTAACTCCCTTCATAATATTATCAATGTACATGTATCACACTAAATATGCTTGACTGGTCACAAAATGAATAATTTGACTGGTCATATTAAAAAAATTCAATATGAATAAATTTAAATTAAGTCAAAAATATTTTAAATGAACTATATCCCATTTTTGACAACAGCATTAGAGAATCCCTTATGTCTACATGCTCTGGTTAGAGTTGCATACCAGAATTACATTAATTTATACTATATAAATATCTATGATCACAATATTCTTGTTAATAAAATATTTTTATTTAGGAGTTGCAATCAGTTGTGGAATCATATTTTAAAACATGTTTTATTGTTTATGAGTTTATGTGATTTATGCATGAATTAAGTTAATTTTTTTCAATGAATTTTTGAGTAAATCAAATGGCAACAAGACATAGCATGACCAAAACTATTAAAAGATTCCCCAGCTCACCCATGGATTATCTGCCCATGGAATGAGCCAAGATGAATTTCCTTCCTAAATGCATATCAAACATTGATTCTAATGTTAATGTTAAGTTTCATTGAAATCTTTTGAACAGTTTAGGAGTAGATGTGCTTACATGGTATGTGGGCAGACAGGGTTTTTCATAAAGCCCCAAACTTTGTATGTGGCAGTACCCAAATATTACCACCTTTATAATAACTACTTACATCCTTGGCCTGAAACAGTTTGGTCATAGCAAAGAAAGCTTCTGTAGCTTCCGTTGTACCAATACTTTCTCCCTATTAAAGAAAACATATGTAATGCAATGTTGATTAAGTAACTTATTTTGTTGATATAGACATACATGCAGCACCAGCCATGAATACAACTAAACACATTAATTATACAG
>JARWCS010265313.1:0-13267 GCA_034783895.1 Geukensia demissa
TACTAATTGCTCAAATTTTGATTAGAAATCATCAGTAGAATAATGAGATATCATAGATATTATATCTTTGTCTTATCTGTGTAATTGGATTTCTATCAAAATTATCTTTTCTTTCTGCAAAAAAGGTCGTAACGCAAAATCTCCCACATAGACAAGCTGAAAAGAGGGAAATCTCCCTCTTTGTTTATTCAAAAGGTTAACAGGTATGAGTTCATGATATGATCCTGCCGACCAGTCATAATCATTTGACCTTAACCTCATTTTCATGGTTCAATATAACTTTGTAAAAAAATTTGAAAATCTGCAACAAGTTTTTACATTCAAGTCCATTTCTTAACAACTGTTATACCTAGACCCCCCATATTTTGTCTGTAGGTAGATCGTTGGTGAGTACTTGGCAGTCTGCTATATATATATATCTGTCATCTGTCCTTGACCTCTTTTTCATGGGTGAGTGACTTTGTCAACTTTGTGACAAGTTTTCACATTCAAGTCAATTTTGTTTTTCATATGATTTTTGGGTCATGCAATCTCCCTCTCTGACAAGTAGTCTCCCACCAATTTCCCTTTTTTATATATGTCTAATTAGTTTCTCTCACAACCCAGTTTAGCAGAAATACTGCACAAAATTATGTCCTTAATGGCGTACCAAATTGATGTGAATGCAATATTAATGTAACACAATATTCATTTAGAAGCAATAAACAAATACTCATTTCTCAAATTTGGATTAGAAGTCATAAGAAGAATAATGAGATATCACAGATTTTATATCTTTGTCTTATTTGTGCACTTGGATTTTCTTTCTACCAAAAAGGTTGTCATGCAAAATTGACCTCTAAGAAAAGCTGAAAAGAGGGAGGTCTCCCTCTTTGAGTATCAAAAGGTTAACAGGTATGCTATAATACATTAAAGGTTAAGTTCAGGGAAGCCATTCCCACTAGCAGTACTCATGAATAATGCATTACCTCCTGGCAGTTTTTATCAGTTCTTAGAAGTTGATGCCCATGTTTGTATGAATATTCATGAACTTTCAGCAGTTTACACTCGGTACAGTCATACAATGTTCGCTGTCATCGAAGCAGCAACATGTGCTGCCCAGAAGGAACTTCGACCATAGAACAATGTGTAGTGATGAAGTAATGACCAACTCCTTACATCGCCCTCGACGCAGTGACCCACTGGCAACCAGTCCTCCTGCAGTGTGTTTAGGTAGGAAATGGCCATGAAAATCACTTCACAGTGGAACCGGTCTGCGCTGCTTGTCACCGTGGCCCTGAAAAGTGCCGTTGTAGTTCAACTAAAACAGCAAGTTACAAAAAGTCACCAAACTGACGCCACAGTTCGTCAAGTCAAATAAGATACAACAACTCAACCTAGCCTCCTGAACAAATTATTCCAATCAACGTTCCAATGCAAGCTACAAAAATAACTCGAGTTACACTAGGGACTGTCCGACTGAGAGCATTAATTTGCTGTGTAGGACGTTAAAAACTATCAACAACCATGACCACCACAGCAGTTTTGTACCAGTCATATATAAATATGAGATATAAGCAGTTTTTTCCAGCTCATTAAAATTATCTGTATTTGTGGATTCCAATTTTCGCGGAAACACATTTTCTAACCTATTTGCGGCTTCAAATTTTCGCGTATATTGCATTATTCATAGTGATGTCAATATGAAAATTAATGTTTCGCGGGTATGAAATTAGCAATTAAATCATGTCCCTGAAGATAGTGAAAATTAAAACACCACCAATATTGCTACTTTACAGTTACTGCTGTAAAACTGTCTAATAACTGCCTAAAACAGCTTAGGAAATCTAGGAAGAGTGAAGAACTACCTAATTCCTTTAATAACTGTCATTATGAGAAAGGTTAAGAACTGCTATGAAACTGCTTTAATTTCAAAACTGGGAAGGTTATAGAACTGCTAAGGAACATCCTTCCACTTTGACTTGGGACATAACTGGTTCTTCTATATTTAAAAGTTCTTGTTTACTGGAATGTTTTAAGCAAAAGCAATCATCACAACCCATAGTAGTGATGTTCCGATTATCGATAATAATCGAAAATCCATGGATTATTAAAATTTTTCAATTAATCGATTGTCATTTCCAATAATCTAAAATCGGAAAAAGGAAACAAATGAATAAAATGTTTACTGATTGGAAGAAAATCTGAGTAAGTACCTCTTCTACTGCAAAAGAATGCCTTTATATTACAACAAATGGAATATTTCAGCCGTACAATATATAAATAAAATGTATTTTTATATATTCCTAAATTATTTGAGGAATCAAAAGCAATTATAATCGATAATCAAATCGGGACATGAATTCTGATTATTCTAATTAATCGATTATCATTTTCATACCGATTCCCAACAATAACCCATAGTATTCATGCAGTTATGGTCGCTCCATGGACAGAACAGGACATTCCTGTTGACCGAACATGATAAGAGTATCATCATATCACAGGAAAACGGGTTTATCCCATCCTCAGGACACTCTGTGTTCGCTGGGTCCTTCCATGTAAGATCAGGATACCTAGTGTGTCTATGTAAGCGTATGAATCACATGCATGAAATATTCGCTGCTTCTGGTGTTGGATCTGGCCAAAAATTTTTCATATCGTCAACCTTCTAATAATAGTTTCTGTATGCTCTTAGTGTTTTTTATTGATCCTCAAACTATCTTGTCTCTTCTTTAGACATTGTTAAACATATTGCAGATTTCACAGATAAAAGTGAATGGGATGAATAAAACTGAGTAACAGTGACTGTAAAAACCATGGTGGGTCTTCAATAAGCGACGATGTAACCCCTACATTTACACATATTTAGCAGTTTACTGTTATACTTTTGACTCTTTTCACGATCATGATATATATATAGCAAGGCCATTAATCTGGACAAAACTAGACAACAGCCAGGCAAAGTAAGGAAACTCACAGGGTTTTGGACATTTCATGACGTAGAAGTCTGGTTTTTGGATATCAATGTGTGTGTTACCATGGTTATTGTGACGTCATGTGTATTGGTGTTGTAAAAACGTAAAAAAATGCCTTTTTATCTATCTTAAACATGTAATATGGATACCTGTGCATTTCAAAAGCTTAATGTATTGTTTTCCAAAGAATCTCTTATCATGTGTATATTTACAGAAATCTAGTGGTCAGATATCTGAAAAAATCATGATATTGAGGTTATTACTATATGAATATTGGCGGGAAATTCTTTAAAGTCATTTTTATTAAAGCAAGGTACTCTTAAGATTACAGCTGGTTTTTTTATAATATTAAACTATGGGAAAAGACTAATCTTTTGATATTTTTGCAGAGTAATTTGGGTTTTAATATATTTAAGAAGATATAATCAACTTGTTCAACAATATTTCAAAATATTTCAGTATTTGACCTCTTAATAGTCTTATAGTGCAAAAATGAGTTTAATGACCTATCATTTTTTTCAAATTTTTTGTTAAGTATATATTTAGGTACAGTTATGCAAAATTTCAGATGATTCTATTGGTCAGAAACTTAAGTGTGATTTGTCTTTAACCTGAATAAGGGTTCATTGGTTGTTCGGTAAATACAACTTTTATAGCCATTATGCACAGACAATTTCTATTTCATTCACAAAAAACAACCATTAATTCTTTACACATTACACAATTTACACCAAGTGCACCATGATTTGGCAGAAAACCTTCACTGCTTTCACTGAAAACAGTGGTCAGAATCTGAGAATCAATACTCTGTGGGTAGTGTAACATGATGTGGTACAAACTGTGGCTATTAGCTAGCTCAGAATCAAAACACAATTGATAACATACATTGTTCTCTTAAGCTATGACATCAATTAAACATGCCTATCTTGATTTACGGTAGTAAAAAAATATCATTTATAGCCAAAGAAGCAAAGGTATTGTGCAAATGTGCAATAATAAAAATTATCAACTGCATGTAGGACAAAAATGTAAAACAATATTGACTAAAATTAGTTTTGATGAAAATTATCAAGCAGAGAGTCAGTATTTATTTCTAAGTTTTATTGATAAATCCTATTTTAATATTTTTTTTTTCTTTTTTGGCCTTACCTAGAAAAAGTAAGGGTAAAGTATCCACAGTTTGATGCATACATGTACATGTGCCAACCAGGTAGTGCTGCACACTCAAATATTCTTGACTAAGACTTCCTACCATTGAGTGTCAGGAAATAGCACTTATATTGGACAAAATTATCATTCCCTATTTATACATACATTGTATGACACATGTTGACATCTGTTTGAAATATTAAAGACAAAATGATAAGGGTTAAAAGGTAGCCACATTTAACATGTTTAAAAGGTAAAAACAAACCAAAAATATAGAAAATGCAAATGCACAACAAAAAGAAAATACAATTTGGTTCCCAAATTTTCGACCAAAAGGTCTTTGTCAAGGGATAATGAAAATTAAATAAAAATTGTCATCCATTGACAAAGACCTTATTTTCTTTTTGTTGTACATTTGCTTTTTGTTTTAAAGTCGTGCAACAATTACTCTTTTTTTATGTTTGAAATATCCAAGGATTTATTATTTCTGTGTTTACGAAATATATTGTCCTGGACCAGGAAGTAAAGTTGTTTTTTTTAAAATGACTGATAATTCATTTTCTTCGAACTGTAATATAATTTTCAATTAAGAATTTTGTTTTTACCAATTTTTTTTTTCATTGAAGTTCAGCCTTTTATCTCTCTGATTTTACAGGAAATGTCAGGGAGTGTATTTTCTGTTTATGAACATGGTACAAACAAATGTCCAGTAAGGTCATTAATCCAGCTACCATTATGATCATTGCAACCTGTTATAAACTGTATTGTAGACAGGAATAAATCTAGATATACACAAACTGTCATTATCAGACTGTTGATAGCTGTAAAATGCCTAGCATGGACAAATTAATTAGCCAAAGAGATGAGTGCAAGGTGTAATATGTCATTTTTTGTGGGAATTAACAACAACAAAAATTACCATTTTTGAAATTTGTCATTATTGTATACATGTACATAGTATATGATGTCTGACCTGGGAAATCATGCTGAATTTTCCTGATTTTTCAAAAGTCACAAAACTAACATAGAATTGAATAGCATTACTGTTTAGTGGTATGCCGTATTGAAGTGAAAGGCAAGGCCTTCTATTATTTTTACATTGAGAATTACCATATCAGTATTTAGGTAGGAAAAATTCAGTAAGCATGAAATGGTAATTAAATGAATCTTAAATGTCTGACAAGTACATTTCTCTGGTTACAAAATTTATAAGTGTTCAAGAAAAATTAAAGAAAAAAAAGTTATTTACTTGCATAAGTTATATGAAAAAATTACTTTCAAAAAAGTTATTTACTCTTTGAAGTAAAAATTCTTTACTAGTACACACCATACTGTCATTTATTTACATCTTTCATAATACAAAAATCTTTATTGCAGAAACTGAATGTCCAGTTGGACTAGTGCCTAGTTGTGGTCCTCTATTAAGATTTGTCTTACACCCCCTCCTGCCAACCAAGAAAGCCATGAATGTATCATCATTCAAGCAGCCCATCCCGCCAGCCAATTAAAAGATATGGCAGTCTCAGTCCAAGTTTCACATAATACATAATGGACCAAATACTTTAAAATCTTTTCTGAAACTTCCATACCAATTCCAACCAAACATTGTGTTAATTTTCCTTGGGTTTATGACATTTGATCAGACTACAATTAATTTTCTGTCATCAGTAACCAATGTTGTGACATCACTAATGTCATGAATGTACAAAATGTACATCAAATAAAAATTGCCACAACAAATTGGAATCTATATCGAAAGTTTAACAATGAAATATTTAATATTATATATCATTGGAATTCTAATTTTTTGCTGCAGCTGAAGCTGTAGTTAAATATTCATTTTAACTTGGAAATAAAAAAATTCCCCAAAAGGAGTAATGTTTATTTTTTCAACTTTGTAAATTTGCTTAATTTTGTAGGTGCAATAAACCAATGTCTTGGGAAAAAAACATTTTTATTTTATGGGGTTTTATGACATAAAATATGAAATTTAGAATATGCTTGAATTATATTCTAGCTATAACACTGAAGCGTGATATTTATTTATGAAAATATGTCATTTTGAGACAGATATTTTCAATGTCAAAAATTAACATGGAGGGGTAATGGGAAATTTTTGTGCTGTTAATTACTAAAATTATAACTGCTGGATGAGTTTAGGCATAAAATTAGAATTCCAACGATGTGTAACATGTCATGCTGAAATTTTGATATATTTTGACTAAAGTGGTGGCAAATGTCATTAAGTGCCTATTTATTTTTTTCATTAATGTCACTAACTGGTAGTGAAACATATCCAATGACATTTCCTGAAAAACATATGTGTATGTTAAAATCATAAACACATTGCTTTGGGGCTGACGAAAAATTGTAACCATGGTAACCCATACCATACATGTAGTTACAATTTTTTGTCAGCAAAGATTCAGTCATTTTTGTTTGAGTTTGGATAAGTTTAGATGAGGACGTCTTAGATTTAGGTCCATTTCTTACAGCAGCTAGTAAAAATCATTACTTTATAACAATGATGTTCTAGTGATACTATCTTGATTTGAATGATATTAAAAAATTTAAGGAGAAATTAAATTTTTATGGACACATCTCAGATTTACTTATGAAGGGATATTAGTTTTCTTCAGGACTTTGAATTTTTTTGTTCTTTAACCTATGGGAAAGTTGATTGTTATTTTAATCCTTCTTCCTTCTTTACAAGAATTTACCCACCTTCTCAATACTTGTGCAGAATATTCAGAAAGGGACATACCCACCCAAAAAACTGGCTGAAAATTTTAATTTTCCATTATTATATTTCACTTTCCATGGATAAACAGGAAATGGAATTTCAGAAGCCTTGATGAACTTACAGAGTCTTTTTTTTTTACCAAATAAACAGATTTCTTCTACTGGTAATAATATAGGGTTATTGCACCAATATTTAAATTTATATTCTACGAGGGACAGTATTCATCAACATTTGTGCAATAACCTTTTCTTCTATAGCAATAAAAACCTTTAAAAACCTCTTCATATGCAAATTTATAAAGTTAAATATTCATTTAAGTAGTCTCCTGTTTTATGCATCTTTGCTAGCCAAGGGTTTCACTCAGCAGCCCCTGAAATGAGGGGGGGATCTGAGAGAAACCCTCGGCTAGGGAAGATAGTTTTTTGTGGTCACTATTTGTTCATCCAAAAGTGACCTCTAAAAACAGGATTTCCTGATATTTTGTAATAATTGACAAATTTTATTTTCTTTTCTGCAGCGACACCTGCTCTCCTGCCGACAGGAATGATCAAGTTACATCCCCCAGCCAATGTTACAGCCGGTTATGTAGGTTTATATAATATATATATATACTGGTACGAACCAGAAAACTACCACCTACGAATACCACTCTTCATGAATATTACGCAACAAGATATCACAACAGCCAAGGGTAACAGACAACAGGATATGGCTAAAACTGGTGATGTAAATAATAAGCACATTTGGCCAAATATGACATACCATGTAGTGAGCAGGAAACCAGATGAAGTTACCAGTCAACCAACAGTGGAGACAACCACGCCACCAAAATTGAGCTGGATTGGACACTCACTGGTACCCTTTCATGAAGCACATTTATTAAAGTATATTGTACAGTGGAAAGAAATTGACACAGGTAATCTAAAAAAAAATTTCCCTACCCAGCCATATTTTGTTCATGCAAATTTCTCATATAATTGGAATTGATTTGGATTTACATCAGGTTGAAAGTAGAACACCTATGCTAAAGGTCCAAAGTGCATAGTCCAGAAAGACAAAACGAACTTAAAAAAAACAAAAGGTCAAACCAGAAGCAAAAAAAAGGCTTGGACTCGACAACCCCCTTTACAAAGCAGTATAACATGTACAATAGGCATAAAGACTTAACTGAACTTGATTTTGTTGACTTTTGATAGTTGTGGTCCTTTACCAGATTAGTTAAAAACCCTGGCTTATGGCACATTGTCTAGCATTAAAAATTCTGGTGGAGTTCTAATTCAGTAATTATTAATGTCTGTTTTTCTTTACACAAATGAACATGTGAATGAATGAAATTCCTTTTTGTCCACGTCACACATGCAATGAAAATGAAATGTGACATTTTGCACTAAATACCGAAAACATTGAATTCTGTAAATTCAGAAATTATTGCCAGCATTTATTATTGTGAATGTTCAAACCATACACAAGTTGCCTTCAATATTGGACAAATATCCACACCATAAGGCAAGCTGTAAAAGGCTCCAAAAATAAAACGTGACAATACAGATTTAACAGAAATGATAATCAGCCAAATATATAATGTAAAACAAGTAACACTTAAGCATAAAAACAACATCCACAGCATAACACGCCCCTAAACTACGCTTTATCCGAGTTCTTTCTAAATGAATTGCTGACCCTGGAGTCGATAAAATGTTCCTATTAACCATCTTAATTTGAAAAAAAAAATATTTAACTATCTATGAAAATGAAAAGATATGAGGTAAATGTCAGGGAGACTGCATACCACTCCTTAAAGCTCTAAATCATCCCAAATAAAGAATTGTAAAAAAAGTAAAAAAAATTTCAGCAGTGACAAATGCACTCCTGCCAACTGGAATGATCAAGTTACATCCCCCGACCAATGTTACAGCCGGTTATGTAAAGGTTAAATGTAACATACACTGGATACTAGTTCTTCTCTTTTGTAGATCGAAACCAAACTATTTTTGTGGAAAAGAATAACACTGAATACCATCTTCAGAATTTAAATCCAGGAATGACATACGTGATATCTGTAACAGCACAATATAAAAGTGGAACTTTCTTAAAGAGTGAGGATTTAAATATCACAACCTTAGAAAGTCCCAATGGTACCACTACACCTGGCAGAAGTAAGGAGTTTTATTCATTAATTAGTGTGTTGGGTCATCATTTACTTCAGGGGACCCACTACTAAAGAATTAGGATATTGTGTATGGTTAACAGAGCTCCAGATAAGCTGCTTTTTAGGGTAATTACCCAATCAAAATTAACAAAAACCCAATTAATTTAGCAGTTTATGGGTTCTGAAACCCTATTGAATTAACAATCACCCTATATATTGACAACCATCTGAGTTTTCACCCAAAAGCTCTGTACCGAAGTGGGTTGATTATGCAAATCAAGACTGATAATAAATGCACCAAAGACAAGTAACTGTTCAAGCTCTATATTATAAGGTTTTGAAAAGCTTATAAGGAATCTGTTTTTTCAAGCTGACTATTCTTTTTTATATGTTTTACAGGTATTGCTTACTTTAATGTTAAATGATAATGGAAATTACCCAATAGTTTCATCAACTTGGGAGTTAAAAACCCAATGAGTGGCAAAATGAGTGGGTGAAGCTAAATCTATAAATCAATTAACAATTCATCACCCAATTGCTTGAGAAAATAGTGAGTAATTTACCCAATACATAAAATCTTATCTGGAGCTCTGGTTAGGGTTTGGTTATGGGTAAAATTAGGATAGGGTAAGGGTTAGGGTTTATGGTTGAGGTTAGGGTTAGGATTGATTTGAGGATAAGGGGGAGAGCAGATACGAGTCTCATACAGTTGGGTCCCGTTAAGTAAATAAAGGCTGTGTGTTGTAGTACATGATTAGAGTAACTTATAATAAAAATAGTGGGATTTATTCAATGAATATATCTGCAAGATGTCATATCTCTTATTTATGCTTTTTTTGGACGTAGGATATTTCCAAGAACTTTTCAAATTACATCTTGGACATTTCCAAGAATTTTGATGTCTGTTTTCCGAGAATGTTTTTATACAGGTAATAATACAAATTATAACAATAAAAAAAATCGATGCCTCTTTTTTGATAATTTAATAATGTTAATATTTGGACGGTCTCACACAAAAACAAATAAAAGCAATGCTCCTGTTCTCAAAAAAACAAAAACAAAAATGGACAAAGCATGTGATATTAGAAAGTGTCTGTCCAAGTATTGCAGGTTATGTTCTCAATATTTATCACAGAAAGCAGCTCATTCCTGCATACTGTTTGGTTGTTTGGAGCAGATCATGCAGCCGGTCATCTCTTGATTAATAACTTTTATTTGTAGCACGAGTAACAAAGTTACTATGACAGATATTCGACTTCAACATGTATAAGTCTGTGACTTTGAGCAGTGTCAACATTGTATGTGAATTATCTATTATCCTAGAGCTATGGGTTTTCGTGGTATTAAGCGCCGATTGTGATGTCATAAATATCATAGGTTAAGCACTGGTACAACAAATTCATATGTCGTACAAAAACATATGATTTGATGATAATGTTTTGAAAATTTGTAATGCAGATCTTAGCAATGTCTATCACAAAATTTTTCTCAGAAAAAGGCTTTTGGAAAATTCTATGAAAAGAGAAAAAAAAGTTCTCAGAAAACAGAAAAAAAATTCTAGTAAAAGGGTAAAAAAAATCTTCTACCTAATTCCCGGAAAAGGGATTTGACTTTTTTTTTATTATTTTGGATTGATCTGTGATAATATTTGGTACAACTATGTGTTCACTGTTTTATGTCATTCTGGTTGACATGAAATTAGTGGAATGATACAAGGATTGATATGGAAATTAACCTATTTATAACAGATTTTCTGTGTCAATAAAATAATTTTATGGTGATAAATTATCCTCAGTACCTCAGCAAGCACAATAGTGTGAGCTGTGATACAAATGATTCTTTCAGACACAACCTTTAAAATATTGGCAACGTCATAATTAACGTCACATGACCACTTGCCTGATATTTTCTAGAATCACCTGATACTAGGACTATCAGGCAACATGATCTAAGGAACAGATTATGGAGTTAATTTTCAGAACTAACTACTTTCTCTACCAGTTGACTTGCATTACACTTAGTTTAACAGAGAATTACAAAATTATGTCTAAGAATAGCATTTTTAACATATATATCACATTTTTAAAGGATATTTGCAAAAAATTCAAGTCGAGGGAGGAATAATACCAAAAAAATTTCAAAAAAATTCTTGTTAGATTGTACATATAGAAACTTCAAAGGAAAACTTATTTTGACATCATAATTTGCACTAGAAATTACGTTTACGACATTTTGTGAAATTGACTACAGGCTTTAACTGTATACCCTGTATAATTGTAGAAGTAGATTTTTACTGTGGCTTGCTGTTTCGCTGACTTTAACTGTATACCCTGTATAATTGTAGAAGTAGATTTTTACTGTGGCTTGCTGTTTCTCTGACTTTAACTGTATACCCTGTATAATTGTAGAAGTTGATTGTTACTGTGGCTTGCTGTTTCTCTGACTTTAACTGTATACCCTGTATAATTGTAGAAGTAGATTGTTACTGTGATTTGTTCGGTACCAAGGAGAATGGGAAGGTATGTGATACAGTCAAGATGTATCCAAACTTAATCATTCCTAGATGTTCCTGTAAAGAAGGCCATATTGGTATGTTCTGTGAGAGATGTGCACCCAAATATTTCCGTACCGGCAAACGACTTCCCTGCTATAAATGTCCATGTGTTGAAAAAGTCTCTACAGGAGAGTGTGACTTTGGTAGGTTTACATATATATTATAAATTATTTTGTCAGATATTTCCTCTACTCAAAATTCAAAGATATATAAAAGCTTAGTTTTATTATTTTTTAACAAAAAGAATTACAAGAATTAGTTAACTGAAATGGAAGTTCTTCTGTGCAAACCTCCTACCTCAAAACTGATGACAACAGCAATATACCATAAAACAAAGCAGTCTTTATTTGCTGTATATCGATTGATTGAATTGATTGAATGTTGCTTAACGTCCAGTGGCAAATATTTCATGCAAATTTAGGACGATGCTTTATATAAAAAATAAGACAACGAACTTGTCAGCTTGGATGGATGTGAAATACTAATTGGTAAACTTCAGCTGGAGATAGTGAGTGCAGCAATGTTTGGTCTCAAAATGTGATATTTTCATTGCTACCCAAAGTCATCACAGGTTGCTAGCGATAGATGGAATAAAACAGAAACACTGCAAAATGTCACATTCTGAAGAACCAATGAAATAAATGGATTCCATAAGAAACTTGCATAAAGTATAATAAAATATTACACACTGTATAAAGATAAATTGTTCTTTAACTCTTTAACAACCAGAGCAATATTCACGCTAGCGTGGAAATACATCATTGTACATGTACCTCAATCCTCACAGAATTTGGATGTTTTCAGTGACTTTCTTATCTTTATATGCACATGGCGAACAGAAAACCCATCCAATTTTATTGTTTGATGATGAAATACCATCACCATCATCTACAGAGAATTTTTGTCAAGAAGCAGAGTAGGGGTCTTCATTAGTTTCCTCAATTATACATTCTATGGAACGCCAGTAATGACAAAAATGACAAATTTTTGATGTTTTGGAAATTTCTTGAACTGGTTAATTGTTCTGCATTGCTTTTTAAAAACCTTTGCACTTTCTGTGTTTAATATTCCTTCATCTTAAGTTTCATGTCATTTCCGGTGCTTTTTCTTTCTCTACTTTAGTACAAGAATTGATCTTGTTAGCCTACACTTACGTCAATAATGGCATTTTCTTTCATTTGTGTGGCTCTAGTGGTTCTTAAGGTAATTGTTTCTTGACAAATCCAGCTGAAAGAGGTCTGTTTTGCCGTGGATGTATTTTGTTGTCATTTATTTATTTAGACTTAAATAGCAACACTTACTAAATAAAATTGTATGTAGAGACAAAAGAAAGGTGCTCACTGGCTGAGTGGATATATCTGTCACTGGTAGATAAGATGATAATGTACGTTTCACGAGCTGAGTCTCTCACTTTTTACTAATTTTGGAAAAATCCCTTGAAGGAATCTGCACTATATGAAATACAATATAAAAATGTTGCGGTAACTTTTATATATTTCAGATTTTTTATACATGTTCTTATTAGCTCACCTGGCCCAAAGGGCCATGTGAGCTATTGTCATCACTTTGCGTCCGTCGTCGTCGTCGTCGTCCGCGTCGTCGTCGTCTGTTAACTTTTCACATTTTCATCTTCTTCTTTGAAACCACTGAACAGATTTGAACCAAACTTGGCAGAAATGTTAAGCAGGTGGTCCTTTACCAGATTTGTGAAATTG
>JARWCS010265423.1:0-13267 GCA_034783895.1 Geukensia demissa
TGGGTGACGTGTTTGGAGAGTGTCACGCTCCTTGCACGTAAAAGACCCCTTTTGTAGTTTTCGAAAAAGAGAAGGCTAATGCCCCTACAAAAGGCTTAATTTTTCGTCCCTACCCATCACTCTCTTTTTCTAGTGGCAGTCAAAAACCGTTGCCCTGTTGTGTCCCATCCAACCTTTTTTTCGATATTGATAATTGTTGAACTTGTTCTGGTCCTGAATATGCATGAAATATTTGCCACTGGACGTTAAGCAACCAACATGTTGTCTTCTGATCATTAAAATCTTATATGACCTACCTTAAAAGATGTGACGTTGAAACAGTATTAGGATAAGCATCTTCCAAACACTGCATTATTCTTTGTTTCTTTGCTAACCAAATTAAAGATTTCTTTAACTTTTTCTTTCTAGCTTCCTTTCCAAAATCTATTTCAGGGTCTGCAAACGAATATGAATGCAATTTTTGTCACTATCTTTTTCGCACAATGTCACTTTAATTCAGAAATAGAAACAATATAAAATGTTTCAGAAATAAAAACAATATAAAATGTTATCAATTATTTATGTATCTATTTTATTAAACAACCATAAAGATTTGGAATTTGCACCAAAAAAAATTTTAGAATATAGAATGTGGACATAAATTTTGAACTTACAAATGTCAATAGTATTGCTTGTAAATTTAAGATAATCATATCAGTAAAGTACGCTGCATTAAAAGAAAGAAAATCAACAAAACAAAATACCTAATAACTCGGCAAATTCCCATTGTCCTCTTGAAGCTTTTCCAGTTGATACACCAAGACAGTTAATATGAAACTGTTTATTAGGTGGAACATGCCAATGAAGAAATCTACCATATCCGTATTGAGCTCCCCTACCAACTTCTAAATGATTGTCAGCCCAACTAATCCAAAAATACCGGAAGTCATTTTCGGTTAGTATATTTAAAGTCAATGCTTCTACTTTGATTTGTCCCATTGCGCCTTCTTTGATCATAGATTTTGTATTATTCTCCGCACCAATAGTTATCTCCCATGTTTTCCGTTCCAACTCACTATAAACGGCAGACAACGCCACATGTGCGTCACCTGCTGCTTTTAACATAAATGTTATAAATGTTTTGTTGTTGATTGGGATTTCCGGAAGTAGTTGGTACGTATAAACAGCAGGTGTAAACACTGTTGTAAAACTTGCTACAATGGAAATTATGTTTTAATAACAAACATCATTAGGAACTAACAAAATGAATCACCAGCATTTACATGTTTTATCGTTTAGATCTAAACCATTAAATAATGCTATATATTTTGCTTTGAAATAGAAACAGGTGCTGTAAACTTTTTTTTTTTTCTTCAGTGGATTAGGTCGATTGTCGTGTTTTATGAAGGGTTTCACATTTTGTATTTTGGGGGCCTATTGCAGCTTCCGTAATGGAATGAACTCTGGTAGGACCTGTAGAAGTTAAAATTCGACTATCATTTGATGGATGGTGTCTCATGGACAACCATAGACAATTTTATTCTAAGAAAAATGGTCTTTGGGATTCCTAAAAGATAAGTTCTAAAACTTACTTATAGGAGGTAATGCTTCCTCAGGAGGAGGTTCGGTTGTTTTTGTGACTTCTAAGTCTACACGTTTAATTACTGGATACGACCTCAAAACTACTAATGCTTTCTTGATAAAACCTATATAATCTGAAAATATATTAAGTTTTATGTTTACAAGTGTCTGTAATTAAAATGATCAAGTGTTCTAATATAATTGTACTGTCATGAATTCAATTGCAAAACTATATTTATAAATGCAAAATTATATTTATAAATTTAATTTTACTTGTGAGTTATAAAAACTAATATCTTTCATATGTTAACCTGAATAGAACAGTAAGTTTCTGGGTTAAACTTGATAGAAAGCGCAATTCATAAAATAAGTTTGTTTTTCATGTTCAACTCTTCGATAAATGTATAGTCTCTTTAATCATATAACAGGTACTTTGAACCTATTTGTTGCATACAGACGCACCAGTATTTCTTTTAAATTTCCGGTATAAATTAATTTTAGTACTTATATTATGCTTTGACTTTAGAGCATAAAAATGTTTTAATATTTAAGTGTCATATCTGATAAAACATAAAAAAACATGTGTTACCTACTCTTTGGAAAGTTGTTCGGGTTCATCAGTTCCTGAAAATAGTCTGTAAAAGTTTTTTTCTTTGTGAGCCCATCAGCTTTTCCCCGAAACCAAAATCGCAAAGTCCAATAATCCTACAATAAAATATATGTTATTGCAAAAATATCAATTTTTATTTTGTCAAGCCTTTAAAATGTTTAGAGAGGTAATTTTATAAATCATATTTGCAAACTGAATGATTATTGGATATAAGATCAACCACCAATTCCATCAAGTGTTCGATTAATTTTCCTGATAAAGAAATCCAGATTTATGCCATTTGTAATAAACTCAAAAACTGAATTGCCCTATAAGAAATGTGAAAGTTGACTTCAAATGAGCAGATATGTGTCCCTATGGTACAATGTAACTATTACAACCCTGATGAACTATGAAAAACCCAGAAAATCGTTTTGTACAACAATTTAAACAGATGGTGCATAACTTCACGTCCTCTGAAGAGAAATCTGTGCTCGGTTCGATTCCAGTAAGCGAAGTTGGGTTATTCCTCTTTGTTATGTCGGGGAAACTCCAGGAATCAAATGGTGCACAATTTGTTTGGATTCGGTTGAGCGGTAAACTGAGGGAAACGGTTTATAAAAGGAAGAGAGACGACGATCCCTTTACGTCGCACTGCTAACAGCAATAAAATTTGTCGTTTATATTTGTTAGTTTGTTGTATTACAAAAGATCAAAACTTGTACATTTTTGTACACATGACTCAAGAATATTATTAACTAAGTTTACTTATTATTATTAAATTGTCTTTTTTGTGTGCCGATGCTATGCATAACATGTCTAAACCATTTGTTTAGGAGTAAGGTACCTGTATTGCTTGATTGTCATGATCTTCATCAATCATATAAGCTAAGAACTCTAGTCTTCCTTCTGCTGGTTCGACAGTAGTTAAGTCTGTAAAAAAGTACTTCTCAGAATTATATGTTATTATATTGTCCGTACCACAATAGTTCGAAGATATCAAAAGGGCAGACGAATATCGTTATGTCAAAATACTGACAAGACCATGACCGACAAAATATTGATTATTTAAGTAGAATACAAAGGAAGTAAATATAGCATGTTCGGACAATTCTTTAATATTCCAAGTTTCAGATTTGTTAGTTTATGTAAAAGTCAGCTTGGGCTCTCTTAAATGGGAGATACCTACAACAGAGAGCTTCACTCTTGTTTAACCTATGGAAGATTTAAAAACCAGTTAAACTGTTTATTTCCGTTAGTTATGTAGTGAAAAAGCAATAAATAAACCGGTTTAACTTTGATTTTATTTGTCCTAATCTGATAGATTCTGTCTGTTTATTGCAAATCAGCGTTTTATTATTTCCTGTTTGAAATAGATCCTTTATGCTTGATAACAATTTTATGTATTAGATGTTATGAACCGCCTCAGTGATATAACAGTTAAGAGTGCGAAAGGCCGATGGTTTGATCCCCGGTCGAACCAAAGACATTAAAATTGATATTTGCTGCTTCTCTGCTAAGCACGCGGTGTTTAGGATGTGTCTGGGTAAAATGACACCTCTTCCTGGAGACTGTTGCTTTTGTAGTAGCACGTTGATGATCTATCTCAGCTTGTCAGTCTAGTGAAAACCAGGGACAATTCATCTTCACTCATTGATGTGCTCTTGTTCTGAATAAGCTAGAAGTATTTGCCGTTTAGCGTTAAGCAATATTCATCAATCAATTGATATTGTGAAACCTAGATAAAGCGTTTGGGGTAAAATGTCACGGTAAATCCTAATTTGAACATGTTCGATAATTGCAGAACATGTAATGGCAAACAATAAGCAGCAAAATAAATAAGCAACACCTTGAAACCAACAAAGTGTAATAATTAAAAAATCCCAAAATAAAACAGCGCGATAGTGTAAGATAACTTTGAACAACAATAAATACCCGGTATTAAAGATTACGTAATTGTTTTATTCAATTTGAAATTAATTCGCCAATTTACTAAATGTAAACATTGATAACAAAGATTAATGTCAAATCCCTAGGCAGTATACAGCTCGCATGAGTTTTGATCACACCTTTGTAATGCTATTTTATGGGTCCATATTTTTGTTGTGTGGTACATAAAGTCAATCAATACATAGTGGGATAAATTTCAATCTCTTTATTTCTGTGTTGAAACTTAACCAATATATTTGCTATTATGATTTTATAATCATTTTGTGAGTAGCCAAATGTCTTTTGATGACAGGTGATTAATATATCCGTGTTACTCCAGCTTAATCTTCCTTTGAAGTATCTGCTGTACTTTGATGTTGTTTTGTCTTTCGTTTTTGGCCATATCTTCTGATTTAATGATTTTGTTCTGCCTTTTTGGTTTCTTTTTTATTTCTTTAATCAGTTGTTGTCATCAATTATTCTTAATCTTAACTATTGCTATATCAGAAGAAATCATTATTATTTTAGTGTATATATTGTTTGCTCCGACCTTTGTTGGAAAGCCTTATATATTTGGAGGAAATGTAATATAGAATATAAATTAACATGTTTTCGTTAATTGTATAATGAAAATGTGAAGTAAAAAACAAATGTGAATATTTCACAAAAATCTCATAATCTTATTTTTATGTGACAATTTATACAAAAAAGTAAAAACTTGCATCGAAACCTTTTGTTATTCTTACGTTCTGAATAACTCACGTAATATGAGTTATTATTAAATCTTTAAATATAGTTTTTATTGGTACTAATATTGACTTTCTTGTTAATAGCTTAATACGGAACTAAGCAGTTATCATGAAGCCGAAAAGACGGAAGATATCAGATGTACATGTACGCACAGCATCAACACATTTTAATAAAACACGTTCCATCAAGAATAATAACGAAAAATAATTCACACCAATAGAAACTCTAATTGCTTTATTTGATTGATACATCAGGACAATGTTTTTCACCACTTTGTAATACAAACGTTTTATCAATACATAATGTAATGAGTGGAAGCTTGTCAAATTTCAAGAAAAGCGTGTTCATGAGCGGCATACAGCGCCAAAAGATGCACCCAAGGGAAAATACACGAATTTTGAGGTTGTTAAGTGTTATTTTTTTGCACTGTAAGAGGAAGGTTTTAGAAAGATTGTAATGGACGTGATTAATGTATATGTAAATAGCAATTTTTACGAATGTCCTAACACCAGAATTGAAACCGTTTAGTCGTTAATATTGGGATCATCTATAGAAGACCACCCCTGCCAAAATTCCACTTTTTATGTTTTTGCTCATGTTAACCGGTGGTGAAATTTCCCATTAAGGGTTTTTTATTTGATATGCTGAATTAGGGTCTACTTAATGAAACATACAGGCATACAATGCACAGTTGGCGGAGCTTTTTGTTGTACAAAGTAATTCAAACTGATATGCATAGAACTCTGACAAGAAACGTGATTTAAAAAACATTCAGAAAAGCATTTAAATGAAAACTCTGAAATGTGCATATGTACCGTACATAGACTACAGATATAAATGTCACGTTTTGTCTTGATATTGACATGGATTGTGAATAAATTTGATATTCATGGTCAAAAGATAAGTTACGGTAAGATAGTAACATTCCAGCCACACCTGCATACGGAGTGTATATTTCTCAGTTAAAACGCTTCTCAAGGGATTTTTCATAGAAATTAATCAATCCGAATATTTTTCGGTCGCCATCATGATATGGTTGTCCGGTACGAAATATCCATTTTCCAAATGACAATGGATATCTTCCCACTGTCGTGTAGTATTGTGTGAACAGTGTTTGTCTTTTGTTTTTTTTTTTTTGGTCATGGTCTTGTCTGTCATCTGACTCCGTTTGTCCAATGGGTATCTTCGAATACTTTTTATGTCCTAAAATATATCAAAATTATATCCAAATTGATTCCTTTGAGTGATGTTATTTCTAAAATGATCAGAAAATAAAAATGGAATCAGCAACATTTTGAATTTATGTAGACTTTCTTGAGAAATGCATATATTTTAATCGAACAACAAGCTTAACTTGAATTTTTATCAAATGTGCGTCTATGGTGTTACTTTTGATTTTCGTTTAAAACTGCTGTATGCTCATGAAGTTTTGTGAAATTTAACATTTTGATAATGAATTGAAACTTATTGTTTTGACACACATTTTCTTCATGTGCGCATCAAGTTAAGACAAATTAATTAGTGTACAATATGTATTGTATCATCTTGACAAGGACATCAAACTTGACTAGAACATAGTATCATTTAACTGTGATGTGTACAACTTTACAAATTGGGACTCCATACGAGAAGGGAATGAGGTGGGGCGGCTTGCACACTACCCCTCCTAAATTCAAAGGAACATGTGTATTACATTTTCTACTTTATCTAAATTTAAATGCCGCCTGGAAGTTGATCACCTCCCATTTCTGGAAAATCCTGGCTGCGCGCCTAAAGTAATTCCGGAATATTATCGATTACTTTATAGAATCTTAACCAAAGGCTCAATTTTACATTATGATTGTTAAATGAACTAAAGTACGTAGTCCTAAGTTGTCTGGTAAAAGGACTTGCGGTTTATAGTCCGTGAGCTAGGTCGACCTACCGTGCTCCTCCCTGGATTCTACCACGTATGATTTTTTGAATGTATTAGAAGGTATACTAAAGGATTTTAAATGTTCCCCAGAATAGTTTTGGGATAGGCGATATATGCCAGGCCAAAATTCAGTACCACCCTCAGATTTTTTAGATTTTAGTTTTTCAAGGTAAGTATGTTTCCGAGAACCCTGACAGTGACATTACTTAAGAAAGACCTATCAATTTGGTATCAATGGAAAGCTACAGTAATTACCTTTCAAATGAGATTAATATATATAGGATATATAGGCTTTCTCTCCTTACTTTATAGTAGTAATTGCTAAGACTTTACCCTACCCCTAACAACAAGAGACTGAAAAGAAAAAAAAGCTTTCAATTTTGCTAATTTGTGAATGTTTGCCACTTTTTGAGAAATTTTGCATTAAACATCTTTTGAATGATAATTTGAACCAAGATAAGCCAAAAAAGTTCAGCTAATCTTTTTTTATTGCCAAAATTAAGAAAAATAGGGGATTTTTTTAGATTTCAGGTTTTCCCCAATATAATATGCAGTTTACGAAAGATTGTTTAAAAACTACAGAAGAGAATGTTTTGATATTAGATTTATTTTGTTACTACATCAATTATCTTAATTTTGAAGCAAATTTGATACGATTTTGACAATTTTCCATCTTCAAAATTAAAAAAGTACCCCTTACCTCCAAACACAAACATTGTATTATTTGTGGATAAGGCTTTGTGCGGCGGTGATAAAATGATGCATATCTTGACAGAATTAACTTATTGTACTTAAATCTAACGTTTATTTAGCAATAAAATCTCTAAACATCAAAACAAGGACGGAAAACTGAAAAATGGGAGATTCAAGATTATATATAGATTCTACTACTGCATAAAAACTTATATGACTATTATCAAAATTAATTATGAATATTTGATGGAAATATAGGGAAAATTCCCTCTTATTTACGTCATTTTTTAAAGTAATTCGTTCTGAAAGAGCCTAACTTTAGATCTCTTTGACTTTATGTTTTAGATTTGTCATGTTAATCACTAAATGAATAAATAGTGGTTTGACCAAAGTATCAATATTTTAAGTGAAAAATGGATGATTATTGGTTTCATAGATTTACCAAGAGTGATAAAATTTTATTCCTAAGAAAAACTGCCGCATCTACTGTCATAACTGATATAAACAAGAATTTATAAGAATTTCTGGGACCTCACGTTTCTCGCACCATTTGTTAATTTTCTAGTCTACAAATTTAGGTGTCATTTTCGGCCAATTTTGTGTCAATGCATAAAATGGTTGTAAGTAATGGTTTTATCATGAATCGATTCATGATTCTGGTTAACTATTGAGTTACTAGTAGTTTAAAACGTATTTGTACATGTAAATTATTAATAATTAAAACAAATATTTTTATGTCCCACCTTTAGGAGACAGGGTTTTAGTTTTACCCTCGTCCGTTCGTCCGTATTTGAATTCAATTTAAATTGAGTCGAAGATATCTCGGTTTGTTTATGTTTGATTGATTTGATATTTGATCAAAAGCATTATCAGGGCAAATTGTACTTTGAATTTCCTTTTCATGTCCTACATAGGTCTACGTTCTGTTTGTCGAGACTTTATTGAAATTTTTCGTCAAAGTTTCCACGGCTTGTGTATTTTTGATTTATTTGATATTTGGTCTGAAGCATTATCCGGGTGAGTTGTCTCCCTTTAATTGTCCGACAAATGTCCGTTTTCATGGAAACATTTCCTCTGTGTTCAAAATGTTAATATATATGTTTGAAATTCGAATACGACAGTTGTCAAAGACTTAATTTCAATCGTCGATAAATTTGTTTTGTTTCATATAGCCTTCAGAGAACTGTCAAGTTTAAATTGCCTGTAATGGCAGCTTTGTAAAATACAGAGCTTTTACAAATAATATCTGGTTAAAAGGAATGCTTTATAGGTACAAGTATAACACATTGCTAAGCAACAATACATAGGGGATAGACTGTTTTGACTGAAGTCAATGATCCCTGCCGAACATTTTAAAGTCCCAACTATGTGTTGGTTACCTAATTTACATAAAAAACCCTTCAAATACCGTTTTACCTTAGCGTCCACTAAGTGTACTACAACTAAAATTTCTGACCTTTTGACTAGTGTCTTTACCACCATAAAAGAACTTTTAACTTTATACTGCAATAAATCGTATGAATATAGTGGTATTTACTATTAACAATTTTTGAGTGTGAAAAACACTCTTGATGTTTTATTTAAACTATGCGCCTTTGATAAAAAACTATTGACACTTACGATTTTTCCAAACATTATATTACACTTCCCCATAACCTTATTAAACAGAAATCTTCATAGATATATCTGATATATAAAGAAAAGATATTTCTTCTCGGATGAAAAAGTAATTACAAAAGACCCACCTACTGGACTTGTGAGCAGGATGATAAATTCAATTAATTTTTTTCTGTACAATATTTACATCAGGTTTGGTGATGAAATTTATTGATAGATTGTAGGAAATCCTATGATACCAACTTAGCCCCTTTAATTGTAGACTTTTTCCTTTACTGTTATGAATCCCATTTTATAGCGAACATCCTAGTAAGAAATCCTCCTAAGATAAATTTAACAATACTTATGACGGTATCTTTGCAGTTAATAACATGGACTTCTCCTAAAAGGTCACTACAATTTACCCAAGAGAACTTATTTTGCATAAGGCCAATCAGGACAGCAGCAGTTTTTCTGTTCAAGATTTAAATGGTTCTGTTTCAGAGGGTAAAATCAAAACTAAAACATATGACAAGGGAGACGGTTTATCATTCCCTATTAGAAATTTTCTCTTCCTCGACGGGGATGTATACATGTACATCTCTTAACTGGTCCGTGTATGCAGCAATATTTAGATTTTAATTAACGTAATCTATTGTGGTACTAGCAAATGATTTCCTCGCCATAAATTAGTTAAAACATTAACCAAATTCTATCATAAATATAATTTCTGAGTTTGGTTGCGCTTGCAGAAAATTGATAAAAAACGGAATAACACACCCAACATTTTATGAAAATGTGGTAAATAAAGCTCGTTTTACACACAACGCATGAGAATTGTCAGTTCCTTGAATACAATTTTTCATAAATGTTATTTTTATAATATTTTTAAAAATCTTTGAATATTTTCTTCTCTGGTATTAACGTTGACTCTCTGCTCAATAATTTAATTCAAAACTACTGTATTCCAGATTTTGTCACATTTTTTGTCCAACATGCTGTCGGTAATTTTTATTTTTTAGCACTTGCATAATATCTTGATTTTTCTTTGGCTATTCCTATTAATGATATTTTACACTCAATCTAGCCGGACGTGTTTTGATTAATCTCATACCTTAACAAAACCAGATTTGTTTTGATTTTTAAACTATCCGTCAGAAACAACGAGTACTTTTTCGAGGTCGGTACAGGTACATATTGTATCAGTACTACATGGGCTAAACGGACCTGTGTATGTATCGACTTCAAAAGTTAAATCTTATGCAGTTGTTTTTTAATGTTTGTTTTTTATGTCGTTTTGTCACACTATTGTCCGAAGGTTAGGGGGAGAGATGAGTACTCATAAACATATTTTACCCTGCCACATAGGATATATCACTGTCCCAAGACAGGAACCTGTAATCCAGTGGATTTCGTTGTTTTTATGTTTAACTGTTACTTGTTTTACATTGTTTGCTTATTTTGCCGACAGTAATTTCATTTGAACATCACCATCTTTTATATTCTGGGCCATTAAAAGCTTGCCGTAGGGTGAAGACATGTGCTCATTATTGAAGGCTTTAAGGCAACCAACCTTAAGAAGTTTGTTATTTTACACATTTTGGATGGCTGTCTCATCGACAATCATACAACATATACTTATTCTATCTTTAAAATTTAGAAAATACTCAAAATTGTTTTAACGTCACCGTGATATATTCCAAAAAACTAGATTAAAATTTAACATAATTACCAGTTCGAACACGAGGCTTAAGGTGCAGATTGATTAGTAATGGAAATCCATTTCACATGAAGATAGGCAGTGTATTAATCGTCGCACTGGCTTTTGGCCGCAAAAAAGTATTTCATTTCCATAAAATATTTCTATTTCAACTCTGATATAGAAGAAAATAAGTTTAATGTTTAATAAATATATCGATGGACTTATGATGAACGGTTAATTATATTGATTGATTGATTGAATGGTGCTTAACGTCCAGTGGCAAATATTTCATGCATATTCAGAACGATAGCATATTTATGATGGGTGATGATGAATGAGCCCTGCTTTGTACTAGACCGACACGCTGAGTGGGATTTTTAACGTGATAGCTCACGAAGGCAGCAGTCCGCAAGAAGACATGCCACTGTACCCAGACACACTATTCTGACTCTGGGCCGACCAATCTTTGCTCTTACTCCTAAAAACTGCGTGCTTAGCGGAGAAGCAGCAAATATCAATTTTTATGTCTTTGGTTTGACCCGGCCGGTGATCGAACCCACGACCTTCCGCACTCGAGGCGAGCACGCTAACCACTACACCACCGAGGCGGTTCGGTTGATTATAAAAAAAGTAATTACATAGAGATATCTTAAACAGAAAAAAAAAAGAAATTGATAATAAAATTCTACCTATGTTTTAAAAATTAAAGTAAAATAATTCAGCGTTATAAACACATCTAATTTATGTTTTAAATACATCATTTGTTTGACAGTTAACATGTTTTAGCAACCAACCTGCACATTTCAAGTGATAGCAGCATTTATGAGCGAAAAATCACATATTCTATAATACAGTTGTATATACGCATACATATATGACTTATGCGGCCCGCGTATGCCTTCTTCCTGGTCGAAGAAAATTGTTACAATATTCGGTATACCCATCCATCAAGTTTTTAAAGATTTGTCTGTCTCCCTTTTCGGTAGGTTTTATATTTATGCGTAATATCTTGGCAAAACAAACCAGAAGTTCCCAGGAGTCTGTAATCGTTCACCAGGTATACAGCTGCAAAGGCAAAGCTGACATTGAAACCATTCGATTAAACTTTGGTTCCAATGGAGCAAGCCGTTGTTGACAAGAAGAGTTTTTAATGAAAATCCGAAAGCGTTTTAAAATTTTGATTTTAAAGAGTTTGTGAATCGTCTGTTACTGCTTTTTTGTTCTATTTATTTTTCCTTTTAACCATTTGTTGGGGGAGGGTTGGGATCTCACTAAACTAGTTAAACTCCCACCACATATCTCATGTGCCTGTCCCAATTCGGAAATTCTGGTTATATGTTTGTATTTGAGTTTTGTTATATGTAGATTTTTAAATATAATTCAGGTAGGAACAGTATTATTTTACATATACACGTTTTTCTATTTGGGGCGATATAGAGCTTTTCACAAGAAGTGTTATTCCATCCTTGTTGCACGCCTAGTTGATACCTCGAAATTTGTAAATTTCCTCCGTTTTTCTTGTGGTTGGAGTGCAGTCTCTCCAACATTAACCCCATATCATTTCATTTTCACAACTATAGGTTAGTCGTCCATTTCTTGAGTAGGTGGGACCATCGGATGTATTTCTGAAAGGGACCAATCTAGTGACCATTCCACCAAAGTTTGGTTTCAATTGAGCAAGTATTTCCAGACAAGAATCCCGCAGGTTCCTTTGTTAAACTAGTCGATTGAGGCAGCCATCTTTGTTGGCAAGTGGGTTATCGCATATAATTCTGAAAGACCAAGTGAACATTGCTACAAAGTGTGCTTCCTGTTGAGGAAATTGTTCCAGACGAGAATACTTTTCACGGCATTTCCAGCGGGGTTATATTTCAGCTGCACAGCCACCATCTTCGTCCGCGGGTATGGTTCTGAAAGGTAGCAACCTGATAGTGACCGTTCAACTAAAGTTTGGTTCCATTTAAGCAAGTAGATTTTACCATAGGGTAGATGGAAATTTCAAAAATACAAGGAAGTGATTTTGCCTGTGTCCTGTTGATCTTATGAAGGATTAAATAAATAAATTTTCAAATTTAATAAAAATAGTTAAATCAAATTACCGGGTATATTACATGTAGCATAAAGAACGAAATGGTTGAATATGTATTGATTTCTGCAAGACAAAATATTTTAGTCCAGATTTGAATCAATCGATTAATCAATTGATTGATTGATTGATTATTCAGCCATATTGTTAAGAGAAATCCTGCCGTCGCGGTGTGCAACAATTATCAATAAATTCATATCTGAATAGAACTGGTCGCAAACATGTTTGGTTGTGTTAAGCATGACACCTGTAAAGTCAGAAACGAAATAAAAACGAAACGAAAAGAAATGAACGAAAACGTGAAGAAATGAACGAAAAACAAAAAGCAAAGAAAAGAAACGAAAACAAAACGAAAACAAACGAAAATAAAAAAAAAAATGAAAAGAAAAGAAACGAAACGAAAACAAAAAAGAAAAGAAACGAAATCAAATAGTTGCCCATTTCATT
>JARWCS010265642.1:0-19826 GCA_034783895.1 Geukensia demissa
AAAGATCACTTTTTGTACAAAATTTGAATTCAAATATAGGCTATTTTCTCAGTTTGATCAAGGTTTTGTTTAATAATATAATCATAAACACTGAAAAGCAGGGCATCTTAAAATTTGTAATTGACCCAATTCACTCTACGGGTGTAAATTAGATGGGCTTCAGTTAGAAAAAACTTGGTACAGAGGGGTAGAACATTTTTTTTAATTGTAATTGCGGGGGCCTTTTACAGCTTGTGTAGGGTGTCAGGATACATGTCCATTATTGAGACCAACCTGTAGGTTTTTGATGGCTGTCTCATGGACAATCATGCCACATCGTCTTTTTTATAGTGAGGGGCGTGTGTTAGCAAATTCACATCCTTTTGTTCACAGGTCATTAAAAACAAAAGATGAAAAATAAGGAGTCAATTGTTTCAATAAAATCTCGGTAATTTGTGTGGGAAGCATCAAGGAAGAAAAATTGGTGAAAAAAGATCAAATTCAATTTCTTATATGATAAACTGTTTCATGGTATGGTTAATTTAACAATAATTTTACATGAAAAACAGATCTAATTTCTACATTTTACACAATGGGTTGATCAGAAATTGTATTATTAAGACACAAACATATTGTGATAAATGGACAGATAAGGATATAGATAAGTATATTAGACATGTAAGACAGCCTCTGATCTGTTTGTTTCTCATGATTATAAGTCGTAACCTGGTTAATTTTTCAACTTTCAAATTCTAATTGTTTGATTTGTAATATGTTATTGTTTGTGAGAATTTTTTTACAATGTCCTATTTTCTTTATCATTTTGTTAGCCAGATAATTTTGCCAGTTTGATTTTGTAAAATATCTGTAGCTTTCAATAGGTTAAACCCTTCTACCATATGTTGCCCCTGTACCAAGGAAGGCTACCAAACTCACTGTATTTTTCAAGACCATTGAATTATGCCTAGCAATAACTCCCGTTCAGTGTGGCTACTGCACTATCAGGTCTTTTTGCTTTGTGACATCCGATTTCTAGGAAAATATATCAGTTGACCTATGTTTCGGAATTATTCCTAGTGCGTGTATTTTCCCAAATATTAAACAACATTACAAAATAAAAACCTAAAAGAGCAGTGGCAATGCCAAACATGATTCTCCAGTGGGCGTGATCTATTGTTGGTTGGTGAGTGGTGGAATTTTGTTTTAGGTACAGTGTATATTCAGTATTTTACACCACTCCTGTTATCCTGTTTAGTAAAAGTGCAAAATCGATAAGGTTGTGAAAAATATATTTGATTAAAAAGGAGTGTTAAAAGATATGGTAGCAAATTGCATCAGCCAAGAGCCAATAGAAAATAAAATAATGAAAAAACATACAAAACACCCTCAATATTTCACACCCTCTTAGGACCTGGTAAATCTGTGGTGGTATGCGAGGTTGGTGATTAGGAAACTAATATAAAAATAGGAGATGTGGCATGATTGTCCATAAGACAGCAATTACACCAAATAAAAAACAAAATTAAACTTCTACAGGTCCCATTCATATCTTCAATAATGAACTGAAGCTGTAAAAGGCCCCCCCCCCCCAAAAAAAAAAAATACAAAATGAGAAACTATCAATTTTTGGAAATTAGGTGTAGCAATAAGTTGGGGACCACCAAGATACACGGGCTATGATTTTAACAGCCTACATGCAAATTGGTTGTGAAAAAGATATATGGAGTGTCAAAGAATATGAGGGAGTGAGAGAAAATAGAAGTTTCAGTCAAAAGGGGAAAAGTTGAAAGAAGAACAGTACCCAAGATGAAACACATGCAACAGATTATATATATATTAATGGACAACACACCAAACCAAACTGCACAGAAAAAGAAAAAAATGCCGTGGCATATATTTCTTATTTGCTTTACCTGAAAAAATATCAAAGAAATGATCTCAAAATTTTGTTTTGTTTTTAATACACTTGAAAATGAAATACAAAGAAATAATTTGGTATTTCATAATGAATTTCGGCTGAAATTTGTAATGAATACATTGACATGTACATCAATTAAAATAAAAAAACCCTAATTTTTAAATTGAAAATTTTAATCCCACCCTCAATAATTGTATTAAAAATTGTCCAATAGGAAATATTTCTTTGTCTTAGTAACCTAATCGGTTTAGATTAAATAGCCTCCCATCATTTTTTCGGTGATTGGATACAGTGATTGACTTCGCCCTATCAATATCTCAAAGTTTATCATCTTCCAAATTTAGATTTTTGTTTTGTTTAAATCACCTAATATTTACGAAAGGAGAGGATCACTTCAGATCAGGTAATTTTGATTTTTTTTTTTAATTTTGAATGTTGAAATTTTTTAGAATTAATAACAAATGATTAAAAATATGAATTCAAGGTTAATTTATATTGGGCTATAAATCAAAATAATAATAAGGAATTTAATTTTAAGTTTACAGTATATGTATTGTGGTTCTTAATATTGAAAGCATGATTTTATTTTAAAACGGGCGAATATGTAATTTTATATGCTGGTAAGAAACAATCCATATCTTACCTACTTTTATAACAAATCGGTATTCAGCAGCCAAATTTAACTGTGTGTAAAGCGCTTTTCAGGATATACCTTCATCAGACATGCTAAGGGACAAAATTAGGAAGACCAGTCAAAATATAAGAACTTTTGTAACATTTGTGAACCAAATTTGATTTACAGTTCATGATGTAATGAAGACTGATAACTAAAGCCAAATATATCAGGAAATTTTAAATGACTGAAAATTAAAGCACTTATCACAGGGGTCATGTCAGCTTAGCTTATGTTTTTTTTAATGTTTTAAATACTAATTTTAAGCTGTTTCCTATAAAAAATCTTCTAAGCATATATTTAATAAAGGGAAATGGGAATATTATTTTGTTGTGTTTCGTCCAGGTCCATGCAGTGTTGTCGTGTTTTTTCTTGATTGACATGTCCAGTTTCTTGCTCCTCTTCTCATGCTGAACAGATTATCTGATTTTTGCTCTCATACTATTTATTGGCACTATCTGAAATTTAAACAGTTCACATCTTACCAAAACCTTGAATAAAATTTCTATCTATTTGGTACCATTTTTGGGGAATAATTAAATAAATTCCATCTATCAAGTCAAGCTACATAGACAGAAGAATCAGATGGTAAAAATTTTGGATCAGAAATTGATCAGCCTATTTTTATCAATGTATTATTATTATTACCCAAAGTCAACATTGATAGTGTTTAAATCCTTAGGTCTTCTAAAGCTAAGTCAGTAGGGATCTAACTGAAATTAACAGTAAATCGTTTGTTGGTTTATAGATTTAAAAGTGTCTCTGCGATAGATATAGTATCGATAAAATTAAATACTTCAAAAATTTGTTTCATTTTATTTGTGCTGGGAAACTTTAAAACAAAGGTCTACTGAACTGATAACAGGAGCGGTCAAAAATATAAAACACGGAAAAAAATTTCTACCATCATTAAAGAACAACCCACATTTAAGGCTGAAAGAAATACAAACACATAAAGATTAATTTGAAGGCAACATATGATCCGGCTAGATTTACTTTGGACAGGCATAGAGTGTGGGTTGGGGTCAAACTAATTTTCCATGTACCTAAATTTCCCCCCCCCCTCCCCATTTACCAATCTTGACTAAATAGATACATAGGGAATAAATCTGTTAACACATTTTTTTAATTCATCAAACTGTCGGACTCTTATGTATAAAATTTAGAAAACCTAAGTAGTTTTGGAGATACAAAGAAAAAAAGTATTTATAAATTGATCATGCAGACAATTGAAATAAGTATTTCCCATAAACAGCTGTATAAGTACTTTGAAGGAGAATTGCTTGGAAATCTACTTTGAAATAGGAAAGTCTACAATAAGGAAGGAAACTGTAATTTGACTACTTTCACTGCAAAATTAAAATATTTCAGTTTCTGTTTGTATCAGCTAGTGGATAGGATTTTAACAACAGGTAGAGTTACTTCCCTTGGCTGTATTTTCTAAACTTCTAAGTAGTTTAAGATTGACCCAAATATTATTATTATAAAAATAATGAATGCATATGAAACTGTATGGATAATTTTTTGTATATTACTTCAGAAATTTACTGCTTTTAAAATGCATACTTCTTTTTGCTATTTTTAATGTAATTCGATTTAAGACCAAAGTGGTCATTTATTGTATCTATCAATAATATCATATGTTATCTATTTTTTGTTGTTGATTTAGATCTATGAGCTTTATTACATTTCTTTTTGTTATTTTTGTTTCCAACTATTTATGTAATATGTCCTCATCTTAAACATTTGTAATGTGTTGATTGTTTTCAGATAAAATTTTTAAAGTTTTTAGTTCATTATCAGTTTACTTGTCTATATTATTGTGCATCACTGTTTCATGTTTATTACCTTTTATATTAGAATGAAATAAGTAGAAAAATTGATCAGTTAATATACTCGTTTTTTGAGATATAAAAATTTGAATATATGACAGGAAAAGGGTTTCTCTTAATTTTCCAGTAAGTTCAGTCTATTAAAACCCACGAAGAAATAACAAAGATTTCATACAGCTTGTCAAATTGCAATAAGACCTGTTTAATATTATGAAATAAAGAAAAGTGAGGGACATTAGGCTCAAAATGTAAATTGCATGAAGTGGATATATCAAAGGAATTCATGAATCTTACAGAAATTCCTACACATGAGATCATCATTGAACATGATAAATACAGTCAAAAGTTTATTAGGGGATCCAGGAGGGACCAAGGGCCCCACCCACTTTTGAAGAGACAAAAATGATTTTTAGCATTTGTTTTGCGTGCAGACGAGTATGTATTGGCAGGTCCCCCTTTCCAAAAGTCAGATCCACTTATGTACAAGTATGTTTTGGCAAGTGTCCCCCTTTTCCAATAGCCTGATATCTGCCTCTGTTTGTTTGAAACCCATAGTAAGTGATCTTTTTAAATGCAGTTCCTCATATTGTCACATATTTCTTAGATCCGTCCTATAGTTTCTATTTAAATGATTTCCCTCAATCTATTGCACTCTCACACTAGGCCAAGTTTTGGCCTGGCCAAAAGCTGGCAATATATAGGGTGCATGCTTTGCTTAATTCTGCAGAGGTCTTAGAAAATACAATTTAGCTGTCTTATGTAAGAATTTTCCCCTTACATTACAAAATTTTATTCAATGATTTCCACATTTAAAAATGCAAGATGTAACAAAAGATATCCCTTGAAGATGAATCTATTAAATACAAAATGGAATTTGCAATTTTATTGCCTGTGCATTGTTCGATTGAAATCAAACCCAGGCACCTGTGTATCGTTTGACAAATATTTTGGGTTTTTTGTCACATTATTGTACATTTTTACATAGTATATGCAAATAATTCTTATTTTCATCTAAAATCCTGATCATGGCATGATTTTTTTGTTTGAATGGTATCAGGTTTTGATGTCTTTTGATAAAATAGTCGATACGAGTTTTGTTTTTAAATTCGGGGCACGGAATATTTGTGTTTAATGTGCCGTGGCGACTAGGTTTTGTCATTAATATTCCCAAATTTTAATGTATTGGACTTCACAACAATTACAATTTGATCGCATCCTCATCTGACTATTGTTCGGTAGAAAGATGTGGTGTTCGGTGAAGCAAACAAAAACTACCAAAGGTGAAACGATTGCCGATTGTTAAGGTGTAAGACGATCGAATTTGAATTTTAAATATGTTTAGAAATGACCCGATAATAAGGATGGGGCCTGAATAAAAGCATAAAATTGGAGATATATTATCAGGTTAAATAAATTACATAAAAAGTTACTAGAATTGTTAGGTGATTTTTACCTGATGTGAAATGGATGTATGGCATTATCACGAAATGATACAGTGAGTCTTAGATTTTTTGTTTCAAGGGGAGAGAGGGGTAGCAAAGGAAAAGGGGTACAAAAATGTAGTATTAATGCATGATTATGCAAGTTCACTTAATTGCTACACATGTAACTTGCAGGTGGGAGTGGGGGATGGAGTACAAAATTAATGTTTTACAATTGTGATTATTTTTCATATATAAATTGTTATAACTCACCAAAAATTCATGAAGAGGAATTTTCATTAAATTTGTTTTTCATTTTAAAAGAACTAAAAAAATTATGAATTTACATTTATTTTCATCTAGAATAAGTTAAAGCTTACAGCAAGAAAGTAGATTGATTTTTTTTTTATTAAGCACCAGTTAAAGCCATATCGTGGCCAATCAACTTAGCGTTCAAATAATTTACAAATTACATTAATTGAAGTTAATTCCAGAGGTAAAACTGCAGTAAATGTTTTTAATGGAATCATGAATTGTTTTTTTGTCCTGATACACAATTTCATGTTTGTCGTCTGCTAGTAGCACTGATACATTAAACAATTTTATGTTTGTCTTCTGCTAGTAACAAAGTTTTTGGGGAGATGTGCCCATCTGGATGTTCATAGTAAACAAATCTTGTATGGAATGATTATAAATCAACTTGTTTTTTTGGTCCTTATATATGATAGACAGTATCATATTTGTCGTCATCCATTTTTTTTGTGGGGAAGCAAGAGCCCCTCCATCTGTCTCAATGATCACTTAAATATTGAAAGATGAAACCAAAGTTAAAGTTTTTCGTGTCTTGTTTTTTTCTCTGATAATGCCATTTTTTGTTGGTAATGACATATTACAATCAAGAATACCACTTCAGCCTTGAAGAGCTCTCATCATTGGCTAGTTTTTTTTATTTTTACCTATATATAATATTTTGATAATTATGACATATTATAGTTCAGATTGAGAAATAGCAATTGAAAACCCTTATCTTTCTAAACAGTGGCTCAGTTTTTGCATAATTATGAAGAGTGAATCCAAGATTTCTCTAGTGCTGGCTTCTAATAAGTGATATTATTTCCAAACAGTGCTTTTAAAAAGTACAAATGGCCCCTTTCCACAAGTGACCTCTGGACATAGGTGATTGAAATGTTTGCTGATTGCAATATAAAAAGTGACCCTAGAAAACACATGTGTCCTCTTAAATGTCGTAAACAAAAGACCAGACACCATGCGGGATATGCATGAAATTTGATGGAAAAGTTTTGCAAAAGTTTTGCTTATTCACTTTTGATCTTATTCAAGGCAGAAGATGTTATCAGCTAATACAGAATTTTGTGATACCTTCTGAAACTCGGTAGTGCTTTCTCTTGATTGCTTGCTTTGATGACCTATTTTCTATTGTGGATTTTTTTTTTCATTCGATATTTTGATATAATTATGAATGTGAGTTTTCAGTGAAATTACAATAAGTTCATTTCTATTGCTTTAAATGGTAAACAGAGAATTTTGGACTTAAAAAAATAAAAAATTGATTGACAAATGAGTTTTGACTTTGAAACATTTTAAATTGATTGACATAAAAATAAACAAATACACAGGATCTTAACAAGATGCTGAATCCGATAAAAGAGTTAATAGAATGTTTTAAGGTCTCAACACCCTGTTCTCAATATTTTATTTTGCCACTCTAATATCTTTATGCTTTTTGATGTTTTTCAGAAAGAACTTGACACAACAGCAACAGAACTAGCCTATCGACAAGACGAAAGTGATGCATCAAGAAAAAGACTTGTAGAACAGAGTAGAGAATTCAAGAAAAACACTGCAGAGGTAGGTGAAGATAGAGTTATTTCCCTTTATTTCAAGGAAAGGAGAACCTTGATTGCAAGAAAATGTGAAGATGGGTTGTTTACTTTTAATTTAATACAGTCCACAGCAGAGAAGATTGAGTTATTTCCCTTGAGTTTAAGAAGTAGTTTGAGAGGAGTCGTAGCCCATTAGTTTATAAAGACACAAAAGCCGGGATAGAGTTGTTGCTTGAAATTATTTTTTGGTATAACTGTGCCGATAGCACTTACCAAAAAATACCGTTTCTTACAAAAGGTTGTAATGGGACCTGTAGAAGTTTAGATTAGACTGTCATTTGGTGGATGGCTGTCTCTTGGACAATCATGCCACATCTCCTATTTTTATAAGAGGGTGGTACAGGGGGTCCCTCGCATGGACGTATGAGAAATAAAATGTCACGAGGAACGAAAAATTAGAAAATGGCTTGCACATTGCATTTTGACCAAAACACGCGAAAGACGACATATAACAGCCCTCTAGCACGACAACATGTGAAATAAAAATCGGTAAAAACGTTGCACGAAAATAACCCTGTACCACCCTCTTATAATACAAATATATACTCTGTTCTTGAAAAGCAATTAAAACAAATACCCTGTACCAGATTAGAAAATAGAAAAATATTAACCTGTTAACTGTTAAATGTTTTTTTTTGGGTAGTTTGTCTCAATGACTTAGTTCCTTGCTTGACCCTTTGGATGTAGCTGAGCATTATCAATCAGGAACCTCAAATTTAATGAAATTCATTTATTTCAAGGTCATGAAAGCAGCTGAGCTGAATATGTGACCCTGTTTAGAACAATGTAATTTGAAATAGAGACTGTGTTAAAAAAGTGACCCTATTCTAACAAATATGACATGAAAACGTGACCCTTTAATGGGGGAACACTCATACCAATAAAAATATAGGAATTAAAACACAACCCTCGCCAGGCAGAGTTGTGGCAACACCCTGTTTAAACACTGTATGGGCAAAGAGAGTTACCTCCCCTAATTTCAATTAAAAAAAAAAAAACAATTATAGATTTTTTATACGACCGCAAAAATTTTGTGGTCATATTATGTTATGGGCTTTTTTTATATATTACTGTGTTACTTTGCTTCCTGAAAAATGTTAATAGCACATTAGGGAGGAGATGATTTTAAACAAAATGATTTTTAAAAGATCAGTAATAATTTCTGCAAAATTTGTTTTGAAAAATTGATCATTATAGACCGATCATAGTCCAAATATATATTCAAGTGCTGAACATCCTCTCAAATAAGCTTTGTATTGCTAAATTAATGATATTTCAGATCAAGAAAAACACATTATATGCAAGTAAAGTACTCTCGAGTTTATGGCTTATTTCATCTAGTGATTTCTTGTAATGAAAAGTATTAAGGGGGCTTCAGACATTTGGTCTGATTGAAAACGATTATTGACGGAACATGAAAGAATAAAAACTGCTTCATCGGTTGTCAAAATACAATGCAGTAGAAGATTTAATTAATATAGATTGTATTTTACCTATTGAACCATCATTAGTGAACTTGCAATGAGACATTTTATAGAAAGGAATTAGCTACTTACGTGTCTATGTGTTTGTTGGAGGGGGACAATAACAAGGGGGTACCATGATTGAAAAATAGATTAAGAGGGAATGTATTAATCCAGTATGGGGGTTAACTGCACTTTAATTGATGTTATTCCTCTTTTAAGGGTACAGCAATATAAAAATAGGAGATGTGGCATGATTGTCCATGAGACAGCCAGCCACCAAATGACAGAGTCCACACCATAACGGAAGCTGTAAAAGTTGAAAAGAATTTAAAAATACCAAACGGTTAGATTGAAATTGTTAACTCAAAGACAAAAGACGATTGAAATTGTTAACTCAAAGACAAAAGACCATGACTGACAAAATGAAACTAAAGACACATGACAGTAGTACACAAAATACATTCTTAAAAGCTTGAGAAACATCATGAATCCTATGAAAACAAGGGTGAATTCCTGTGTCCTAGAAGGGTGAGCACATAAAAGTCCCCCCCCCTACAAGAGAGTCTTGACCCTTAAAAATGCATGGATTCATTTGTAACAGGTGTGATGAAAAAAACGGATCAAGAACTTGTCTGCTTAATAACTTGAACTGAACACACTTATTTAAAAAATATAAATTGGCAGATCCAGGGTAGAATCTAGCCTTCCAAAATATTTCGGATGGGATAAATTTTTATCAGGACACCTCATTGCATGGCATCTGGAAAAAAACACTGTTATTTCCTCAATCTTGATTGTTTTTTTTTCTTTGTCTTTTTCTGTCAAGATGCAACCAGAAATATTAACTAAATTGTCGTTTGTAATCCAATCAGGCAACCAATATATGCAGATCTTAGACAATCACAACATTTTTGAAGTTTTTTGTCAAATTGACAAGAAATACAATCTTTGATCTGCTTTCAATAAATGTGCTTTCACTTAAGTGAGCCCTATTAGAAATCACAAAGATTTGCCAGAAATGTTCACCCCATGATCCATTAGCTACTGATTTGATTGAAATGTGATGACTGATGTTTATATAATGATGATTTTTGAAAATTCATACTTATGGAGATGAAATAAAAGGACTCATGTGTAAAAAACACGATTTATTACCTATATTGATTAAAAAATAAATTGAAACCGGCAGACATAAGTCTGTGGAATAATGATCTTGAAAACACGGCATCTGTTACTGATTAAAATGTGTTATTACTGGGACCAGTCTATGACATGCTTCATTAGTAATATGATTTTTGGTAACTCTTTTATGTATTTGTAAAGAAGAATTGGAAAGGGGAACAATAAGGGGAGATAATAATCTACATTTATAAAGGGAAATACTCAAGTAGATTAGAAACATGGGAGGATAATTTTTTTTAAAAAGAGGGAAGATGATTTCAGAAATAATTGGAATGATTGATAGATTGAATGTTGCTTAATGTCCAGCAGCAAACATTTATTGCATATTCAGGACAAGAGCATATTAGTGAGTGCTAATGAATTAATCCTGCTTTGTACTAGACCAACACTTTGAGCCAGAATTTGTACATGCTAGCTCACAAAAGCAACAGTCACAGGAAGACAGATACATTATTTCGACTCTGGGCCGACCAGTCTTGACTCTTATTTTTTTGTGCTGCATGCTTAAGGGCACATCTATACTTTGTCCCTGGATCGTAGCGACATCTCGCGACTGTTGCTCTAATATCGCGAGACTACCTCACAATGTTGGACGATTTTCGCTGAGATTAAAAGTTTTAACACCCGATGCAAGACGAACGCTTTGGAAGTATAAATGAGCCCTGACAGAGAAGCCGTATATACTAATTTTGATCTCTTTAATTTGACCCGACCAGGGATGGAATACATGATGCTTCTTTGATACTTGTTAATAAACTGGAATGAAAAAAAAGAGTTCGGTAAAATAATTCCAAATTTATAGTCAGGGCAGTTTTAAGGACAAGCAAATCTATGCGTGTGAAAAGGTTTATTTTAAAATATGGGAAATAATTTGTAAAAAAACGGCTGAAATCAGCGATATTGCATAGTAATTAGTTTCTACTACTATGATATAACTTACCTGTTGATTTTGCCTATTTGATGACTGGATGACCGAATGATGTTCACATGGAAAGGTTTGACTAAGTTTATAATTAACAGCATTAGGTCAATAACAAAAAAATTGATTTCCATTTTTTTGTTTCAAACAGAATTCCAAAAAATTTGTGTACACTGTTATGGATTTTATACTATTCCAAATATATGGCTTTTGTAATAAATGTTATAAAATGTGAAATTCCTCTTAACCATATACTGGGAAGAAAACGTTTTAGATAATTTTGAGGCAGTTTAAATAACTTTTAAGTAAAAAAATTATTCAGAGCTCCTGAGGACTAATTTCTAATTTTCTATCCGATTGCTGCAAAATTATATTTATATTCTGACTATCTACTGAAAAGAAAAAACTTACTCATTAGGAAATTTTGCAGTCCTTTCAAATATTTTCTTTTAGGACAAAAAATTATGGCTGTTAAAACCATGTACATTTTTGCACTATCGTAACTTCTTAAACTGTTGTGAAATGCTGTGCAAGAAACATTTTCTGAAAGTTTTGATTTTTACAGGATTCTAGATAAAATTGTTCAATTTAGGCAGATAGAAGTTGAATCTAGAAGTTGAAGGGGGGGCTTATGGAGGGTGTCCCTACATGTCACAAGGTCACGCTTAAGAATGACCTCAGGTCATTTTTATGCAAATGAAACAGGTCACCAAAGGCTGGAACTTGTTTATGAAATTATATAAATATCGCAGGTCAATTAAAATCATAGGGTAGGTTGCAAGGTCTCCCCCCAAACACCTGAAGGTCATAGGTTGGATTTCACCATCCTGGAGCCTCAAGGGTGTAAACTTCAGATCTGTCCCTGTGGCGAGCCCTAAATGTTGATAATGTAGTGATCAGTAGTGACTGCAATTGATAGATTCTATGTATTCTGTAGGAAATTGGCTCAGTGTGATAGCTGTATTAATCAGTCACTTTTTCACATAAAAATTTTGCAGGATTCCTTATGTAAAAGCTTGTAATTTTTCGATACTTTACAACCCTAAGTACATTTCCTTAACACTTCGGAATTATAATTCCAGGGGAGGTGCGGACAGGGGGACAGATTTGTTTCAGTAGGATAAGGGATGAAATTCCTTTTTTCCCCTTCAAGAAAGTATTTCTTAAAAGATGTTTTCGATAAAAAATTTGAACCAGATATTTTAAACTCTAGATTTTAGATTATTCTTTATGTTTTGTTATTTTTTTTCCCTTGACAGACCTCGTTTCTGATGATTGTACCAATACTCAAAATGACATATGATTTTGTAATCAAAGTTTGAAGTGGACGTTTTTAATGACACCCTCTGATCTGGGACAGTTTTAAGAGGTTTTTGTACATTCATACAACATAATAATCAATTGCTGTTTAAAAGTTCAAATTTCAAATCCGTATTACATACAGTCAAATTCTCCCTAATACATTAAATTGATTTCTAACATGAAATTTAAGTCAAAGAGTGATAAATTTGCTAGCAGTATTTTCTACTCTGTGCGATATATATTTGTAAAAAAAAAATACATGATTAAGACCTGTTTAGATTGCTCGTTGTTAAGATCTCGGTTTATTGATTGATCCTGCTCCAGTGTAAACATCTTTGATCAGTCTTCAATCAAACTGAATAAATCCACCTTGAAGACCAATCTTGTTTTAACTGATCTTTCCTCATGTTAAAAAGCTAAAATTGATTGAATAGGTTTTCAATAATATGAAAATTGAAACTGCACATGTACTCCTGGAATTTGAATTACACATAATAAACATTTTCACAGCCTATTCAAGATTGTGGACAAATACTTTAGAAGTATCAGTATTCTGGGATTCATTCTTTATATATATATATTATATATGTTTAGGAATTCTATTATTGGCAAAAACTGATTATTTCTATAAAATATCAAGGTAAAGTTTGCCTTTTCACATGCATATTTTCACAAAAAATGTGACTGCGAAGGCACCGAAAATTAATACACTGCGAATATGACTACTTTTACTGAAAAAAATTGTCTCGGCTAAAAGAATTAAGGGATTATCAGCATGTACAAGAACATCTTTAAAATGCTTTTGTGTTTTGCAGTTGCATCAAAATGGATACACAATTTTTAAGTGTCAAGATAAAATTGCCTATTAAAATTTATTTTGCAATTGCAAGAACACCAATTGTCAAAGAGAAGTCACAGAAAACCACAAGATTTCTCTACTGAATATCAGCTGATTTGTATGTAATGTGACAGGCAGAAAAAAGTGGGTTCTCCTAACAAGTAGGCAGCCTCAATTTGAGCCACTTAAATATGAAGTGTTTTGATAGATCAGTATCTGAACAAAGAAGAGTTTAGTGAGTCATTATGATTGTTATAAGAGCCATCATTGAACCACTTGATATACTTATGTCATGACCAACTGATCAGTTGTCGTCTGCTTCAGAGAAAAACTTCTTCCTATATTTAGTTTCGTATTTAGGGACCAATGAAATTTGATCATGTTTAAGGACTGTTAAAAATTGTGGTTCATAGACTTTAGTTTCGTATTTTGCATGTATTTGGTAGCTGAACACCCAAAAGACTAATAAAAATTAAATTAATTTTTTCATTGAAGGATAAATTGAAGGTTAGTTTCATATTTAGTGACCAATAAAATTTTTTCATGTTTAAGGACTGTTAAAAATTTGTGGTTCATAGACTTTAGTTTTGTATTTTCAAAGTATTTGGTAGCTGAATACCCAAAAGACTTATAAGAATTAAATTATATTTTTTTGAAGAATAAATTGAGGTTCAAAGACTAAAAGCATTGCGAAAGCCAAAGTGTTTAAGCTTTTCAAGTCTGTGTGACCAAGAACATTAAAAATACTCAAAGCTAGTGCAGAATTACAGAAGTTTTTTTTTAAATTTATCAAAAATTTGATTGATTGATTTTCCTTCAATTTTTCTGTCTTTTTAGAAATTTTTAGTAACAGTTGCTTTTGACCTCACAGGTCTTGTATGATAAGTTACTAATGGTGTCATGCTGTTTATGATGTTGAGAAAAAAAGGAGAATAAAGTCAGTTCCTATAATTTGCACATAGCTTTGATACTATTATTGCGATATACTGTGAGATTTGTAGTATTAGAAATTCAAATTTATTGATAAATGAACTGGCATAAAATCTCTCAGTGGGAGATAAAACTCAGGGTTGTAAATTAATACAATAGGACATTTTGTTGAAGTCTTTTTAACTGGTTTAACCCTGCCACATACTAAATGTGCCTGTCCCAAGCCAAGAACCTGTATTCCAGTGGTTGTCATTGTTTTAATAGTCATTTATTGGTATTCCTTCACCATTTTGACAATAGATAAGGTCGATTGTCATGTTTTAATGAATAGTATCAAATTTTGTGTTTTGGGGGCCTTTTACAGCTTTGGTTATGGTATGTACTATAGTTCATTATCGAAGGCCATAAAAGAACCGTAGAAGTTTAATTTTAACTGTTATTTGGTGGATTGCTGTTTCATGGACTGTCATGCCACATCTCCATTTTTTTTATCTTGACTGAAGCTTTTACATTTAGGGAAAAAAATCTGCCATTAAATGAGACAGTGTATCAACATTAATACTACGACCAATGATAGTTCAAAGTACATGTACTTTGTAAGGGGCACTACTATATATTCTAATTTTAGAAGATAACTAAAAATAATGCTCATAATGATTTGTACTGGAATTTGACATAACAATGCATGAATCCTACCTGCATACAGAAATGAAGAAAATCAGAACTCTTACCTAACAAATGAGTTGTTAGTTTTGAACTTGGAATAGAGTTTGTCATCTTGCTAGCCAGAGGTTTTTGCTCTGGGTGCCCCTTTTCTCAATTTGGTGAATATAGGTGAAGAGAGGTGGTCTGTGGCTAGCAAAAATGATACTGTGTTTCAGACATGATTTTTTCCCCTCTTTTTAGTAGAATTCCCCTTTTCAAAATGGAATTTTCCCATATTGCATTCTTTACTACACATAGAATTCAGCTTCCGGTAACCCATTTCTGCTTTATTTCTACATTGGCAAAATCAGGTCTGTTATGTCTATGGACAGCACACTTTCCCTCTATATCCTTGCCTGACCCCTATCCCCAACACCCCACACCTCACCTTCATGCCCACACCCCTGCAAGCCCTGTCCAAGAATCAATTAAAATACTGGCATTCTTCCGTATCCTTGACTGATCTCTATCCTCAACACAACACATCCCACCCTGCAAACCCTGTCCAAGAATCTTTTAAAATATTAAATTTGGGAATTCAAATTCCTTTGATGGATAATAAAATTTGAAAACTCATGTTCTAGTGTCAATCTAGCACATCATTCAGGTCTAATCGATCATAATATGGAGGAAAGAGAAAGTTAAATACAGATAACAGAATGATTTTAGGATGTACAATAATTATAAATAAGATCTCAATTAATGAAGAAAAAACTTCCTGTTCCTCAGTTTTATGGCTTCCAAGAAATTAGAAATACAAGTATAGTGTCAGTTGAATTGATACAAATTGGCAGGAAAAAATTTGTAGAAAAAAGCTTTTGATTGACCAGATACCAAAATGTCAAATAATGCTAATTGCTATTACAGTTATTTTTAGAAATCATGTGTCCTGAGAGGTCTTTGACCCTTATTTTTGACCTGGTCAGTGACTTCCTGATTAATTTGTCAATACCCCCTTCTATGGGCCTCTGGTTAATATCAATCTAGGTAATGATCTATAAGAATAACAAAGCCTTGAAGTATATATGATTTGACATGGAATTATTTCCAACTACTGTAAATAACATAAGCATCTATTAATGTCCCACCCTGTCAAAATCAGATTTATTTCTTGTACAGGTGCCGAAATTCTCTCAATTCAGAATTTTGTCAAAATGGAGGACCACATTTGACAAAATGGGGATTGAGTATAAAACCAAATAGACCTCAGGGAAGAATATGACAAAGTTCAAAAACAATTATGTTAAATAAAATGACCTCTTTATCATTTTTCTGAAGTGAACTAGTGAAAATTTTGAACTGAACATGATGGGAAAGAATGAAATTCCACATTTGAATTGATGAAATTTTTATCAGTACTATGAAGCTATCAAAACTTGCAACTTGCACAATGAAAAACACCTTTAGCTCGCAAAATTTATGATAAGAATTGACAAAATTGAGAATTGCAGAAAAATTAAAATTGACTAAAATTGGAGCGCATTAAACTTCACAATGGGTAATGACAAATTTTTAACTTAAAATTTTCATTAAAGAATACACATTTTGCTTAAAATTTTCATTAAAGAATACACACATTGCGTAAAGTTACATGAGATGGGGACTAGATTTTTGTGGGAAGAGGATAATGCGTGAAATTTTTCATTTAGTCTACATAGGCTTTCTTTCACTGAAGTCAAATACTTATGTAAAAGATTATTATTTTGAAGCCATCAATTTTCCTTTTTTATAAAAAAAATATATAAAATTTCTAAAATGCAACGATATAATTCAATCACTGATATATGATGCAGACATTGAAAAGAGAAGTTTTAATATCGCTGTTTGAATTTTTGTCAGTTTAATCTGAATATCCTTCGGAGATCCTTTAGATTTATTTGGCTTACATCACAATTAATACAAAATAAGTTGTCAATTTGCCTCTTTTGATTGTAAATAACACATCATGATAGGAAGGAAAAATTTATATATTTTTCTTATCTAACAGGATTTAATCAGTATCCATCACTAGCACAAATTCTTTCTTTTTTGCACATGATTTTGTCAATGTTAATTAAGTTTAGTTGGTTGTTAGTGGGAGCTTTAGATTTTCGGCAAGGCTGGTGACCCTAGATAAACCCTCTGTCTCAGTATCTTTGATTTCATTGGTGATTTTCTGTTAATAAGGCTGGTTGGGAGTCAGGGGCACAAAAAGGGATGTTCTTGAAAATTCAATGGTTTTAAGTTTGAAATTTAGGGTGTAATATATCACAAACTTTTGTAAGATATTGGTTCATGTATGAAAACTCCTTTCATGGAAAAAGCTTCAATATTTAATACAAAATTAAAATTAGGACAAGTTTCAAAAAACCCTATGTGTACCTTAGGTCACAAATTGATTGAATTTGATGTCTCAATAGAGGAGACTAGCAAGGGGGGGATAACTCATTAGTGATTTATTGGTAAAAAAGATAAGATGAGGAAAACATGTATGTTTTTTATCAAATGTTTGAAAATTGACATTATCAATGTGTTGTGTGTAGTGGTTATAAGATTTATCTTTATAAAATTGGATCATTTAGTGATAGGATTAAATTACATACATTAATAATCTTCTGGTAAAGGGCCATGATTGAGTAAATTTAACCTGATACAGACAGTTTGAAAGAAGGAAGGGAAATTGTGATCTTTTATATAGATTTTTCAGAAAGGTATTTATTTTTTTAAACTTTGGTTGAATATGAATTATATAATGTTACCTTTGTATGTAACTTAATATTCCATTGAAAATTGACATTTTTTATGATATAAGACTAAAGAGAGTGATTTGTTTCACACATGACAGGTTTTCAGGGATGGTTTTATTCGGCTATTAAGTGGACTAATGCTTTTGTCAGTCCAGATTTTGACATAACCATTCTCAGGGGAGGATCCAAGGGGCCTGGGCCCCCCTTTTGAAAACACAACAAGATTTTTAGCACTTGTTTTGCATGAAGATGAGTATTATTGGAAGTTCCCCCTTTCCAAAAGTCAGCTCCACTTATGTACGAGTATGTGTTGGCAAGTGTGCACCCCCCTTTTCAAAAATCTGGATCTGCCTCTGATTCCTATTTTATTTATTGGTGTTTGGCCTCTTGTTGGCCATTTCCCCTATTTCTTGTGGTCAACAAAATAAAAAATTTCTGAGAATAGTTCAGGTTTCTAGTCTTGTCCAAAAAATGTTGTTTATAATCTAATCTTTTTCATGTCCATAGACAATAATTGACAAATAGGACAAAAGACAGTGATCTTTAGCACCAGTAAGATTACAGGCAAGATCTATCCATAATTTAACATATGATGACATAAAAATTCATCCTTTAAAAGGACAAGTTTTAAGTGACATGCCACTATTTAGGTCACCTATAATGATTTTTTTCTAATCAAATATGTCAAGCAGATGTAAATGAAGAAGTTGTGCATATATTTTAGAAATGGAATAATCTCATTTTCAGGTTAAAAAAACTTTCATGAAAGGGTAAATTTTCATCCAAATTTAAGAAATAATTGATCAATGAAATATGTTGGTTGCTCAACTTCCAGTGGCAAATATTTCATGTAAAATTTCTTGTTATATGAGGTCACATTTGATAAGAAGCAAAAGTGACCACTTAAGACAGTGGCCTTCAAAAATCAAGTGGCTGGTTGGTAGAGGTAAGTTTGACTGTGTCATTTGTTTTGTAGAAATTTTACTCCATTTAATGTTCTTGTTGCATTTCAGGAAATTAGAAAATTAGTAGCACCATTGTTAAAAAGTTTCCAAGGAGAAGTAGATTTTTTATCAAAGAGAAGTAAAGCAGCTGAAGCAGCCTTCTTATCCATTTACAAGAAACTTATTGATTTACCAGGTGAGTTACTTCCCTTTGTCTGTTTCATGGATGAAAAAGGGGGGAATTTAAGAAGTAGATTGCAGACAGTAAAGTAAGTTGTGGGTGGTAGAAGAGAGATGTACTGTGGAGAATAATGTAAGTGACAAACAGAAAATAAGGGTTTCTCATAACAAGACGAGGTCAGACAAAGTTGGAGGGGGGATAGGGTAAGATAATGGTCAGTGGGACATAATTACTCTCTGTCCCCTCCAACCCAACATGGCCAACAAATCCTTTATACACAATAAACATTTACACAGTGATAATAAGTGCAGTAATTGATCTTTTATCATTTATCTTTTTGCAGGAAGTTTATCACATATATTGGACATTGTTGTTTGACTGTACTATAATTAGTAGGATTTGCATAACTGTTAAATGTGTAAAGTGAATTGTTTAACAGTTGTTTGAGCATGGATTGCCTATTTTCCAATTTTAGGTGATGTATTCAAAAGAATAAAAAATTATAAAATTACAAAATTATTTTAAAGGTAACAGAATAACTTGTACACTGGGAATATCAGTAGAGAAGCTGAACTTAGCATTGGTTTAGTAAGGTCTACTAAAGTTTCGTATTATATATTTTTATATTCTAGTCTTCTTCATTTTTGATTCTTTATGTGATTCAAAGAAAAAAAATAATTATAAGGGAAATAACTCTTGTTTAATACAGGGAAGTATAAATGCATGTAATATGATTGACAATTTAATTTTAGATCCTGTGCCTGTTCTTGAGTATGCTACACAAATACAGAAAAAATCTCAACGAGTCTCTGATCTTGAAATAGAGAATAAACAGTTACGAGACACCCTCGATGAATATAACCACGAGTTTGCTGAAGTGAAAAACCAAGGTAAGTTGGCCAATTA
>JARWCS010265643.1:0-13266 GCA_034783895.1 Geukensia demissa
CAGTCTTTGTGTGTTGCTCAGAATCGCTAAAACAAACTCTTGCATCTAAAATGTTTTCCTGCAGATTGGCTGTTCCTCTTATTTTACCACAGAAAAATGCTGACCAGAAGGTGCTCTCACTTGGAATTCTTAGGACAACTCTAATAGCTCCACCTGGATCCTCTAAAATTCCGGCAACTGATTGCCCCTGTAACATCATGTCTTTTGTAAGGATAGGCCGTCCAAAGTGTTCCAAATCGAAGATTATAAATGGGCTTATCTCTAATGACAACCATCACACATTTTTCAATATAGATGCCCCACTTGGCACAATGCAAAAATCTCTTACCGATGGTGTGGTAGAAACAACCTTCTTCATTCCAAATGTACAAGAGACAAACAAAAATATGACAATGCTGTTGAATTTACGTGGAGATGCAGTGTCCAACCAATGTCAAATGCAGATCTTGTCAAAGCTCTCGTCAGCAATTGTAGTCTTTACAGATATCGATATGCTTGAAAATTTAGATGTTAAGATATGTATTCAAGATCTCAGCACATCTGTTAGTACTATAGTTTTATGTCTAGATGCTCGTATGAAATCCAAGAAACATGTGAAGAATATAACAGATTATTTTCTGAAATCGGTAACACCTGAATGCAAAAAAAGAATTAAATTTGTCATTTTATCAGTAAACGGAAAGGAAAGAGTAATTACAGATATAAACAAGGATATTTTTAAAAGACTGAGGGATGTTTTAAAAGTTGTTCCAGAGAATTCAATAACAGCAATAGCAAAAAGAGCTGGGTGTATAGTCGATGACCAACTTCAATATCTCAGTGAGAAGAATGTTGCAAAAACGATGGTTTCGATAATATCAGATCTGGGTACGTCTGCAAAAACAGAAATTGTTCCTTTACAACTGCACCTGTTGTACGCGATCAGCAAAAACCTGAAAAAAATGTATAAACCTTCGGAATATAAAACACCACAGAGAAAGGAAGAGATACGGTTAGAAATTTCTAACATTCGTAGAAAGCAATTTGATATGTTGAATGATATTCATTCATTTATGATATCTTTTCTCGGTCGTATGGTTGACAGTCTCGATTCAGACGAGTCAAGTAATGTTGTAGGTTTTGTTGCCTGGCTGAAATTGCTTCTTGAACAACATTCTAGAGTACATATTCCTGAAAAGCATTCGAAGTACAAATCTTATATACAGTTAGCGGAACTATCAATGGAAAATAAACACACAGAAAAAGATGACAGTCTAAAGCAGGTTTTTCACAATAGTGAATTCGCCCTATTGGAAACCTCATTCGCATTTGAACATTTGATTCGTGAACTTGGACAAATATATGAAACTGTTGATCAACGAAAGTCAATGGTTAATACCGAAACATTGGACCTAGTACAGAAATTTCCACTCATGGCTGCCAAATTACTTTTATCAGGAATACCATTTGAATTGTTGAACGGAGATGTCATACACGTGTCTACAATATGGGTGAAATCTGTTCTACAGGAAGTTAAGAAAATCACTGGTGACAAGAGGTGCTTGATTTTATCTATCATAGGTACACAAAGTTCAGGCAAATCAACTTTGCTGAATTCAATGTTTGGGCTGCAATTCCCTGTGGGACATGGGAGGATCACAAAAGGAGCTTTTATGCAGATTATCCCTGTTCACGACAAAAGCATTTCGTTTGAATATATACTAGTTATTGACACAGAAGGTCTTCGAGCACCTGAAAGAGGAAGTAAGAATTTTATTTACGATAATGAATTTGCTACTTTTGTGATAGGATTAGCAGACATAACCATTGTAAATATTAATGGTGAATTCTCAAGTGAAATGAAAGACGTTTTGCAAATGGTGGTCTATGCACTTCTCAGACTTAAAGTAGCTAATGACAATTTAAATATAAAACAGACATGCGTTTTTGTACATCAAAATGTGGTAACTTCAACAGGTGACAACAGTGAGCTTAAGTACACCCTGCAAAAGACGATGGAAACGTTAGATGAAATGACACTCGAAGCCGCTGATCAGGTTGGAGTCGATAACGTTGGGTGCTTCAAGGATGTAATACATTTTGATGAAAACCACGTTTGGTACATGCCAAATCTATTTGCTGGAACTTCCCAGAACACCCACATTAATCCAAGTTACAGTTTGGAAACCGGTAAAATAAAAAATGCCGTTTTATATGATGTCGCCCAACCTCTTCAAACGTTTTTTGCAATTAGCGATGTAGTCATAAGAATAGACGATTTATGGCACGGAATTTTAACAGAAGACTTTGCGCACAGTTTTGTAAGTACCTTAGAAGCAAAAGCGTTTGACAAAATAGATAGGTTTTACAACGAATCTGTTCGAACATTGGACCGCAAAATGTTCCAATTTGTTCAAAATCAGAGATGTGCACTTACTAAGTGCAAAGACGAAGGAGAATTGAACTCGAAGCTTGAAAAAGCAATTGCTGAAATACCTGATTTTATCCATGAACATTCAATGTCACTTAGCGCCGATTTCGAAAGCTTCGTAGAGGAAAACCCCCAAAGCAATATAATGAATAAATGGAAGCAGCTTTATATCACAAGAATCGACACGTCTTTACAGACAATCGCTGAAAAGACAACCCGTGGATTAAGATCAGTAAAGGAAGAAATTGAGCTAGGTAGTAAATGCGAAAAAGTCATTAAAGAATGTGAAATGGAAATCAACGAGCTAGCAACACAGTTGGCAGATGAAGTAAAAAATGGAAAGCCTACTGTAAGATATATGGAAGAAAAGTTTGAGGTAAATTGGATTCGTTGGTTAACAGAATCATCCTCAAAACACGACGCAGACACCGAGCAGCCGGGTGTGATAGCACAAAAAATTAAAAATTTAGTTCTTGAGAAGAATCGTTCAGAGATGAAATATATGGGCGGGTTAGATACACTCACTCCTGAAACTTGTTCTGAATTCGATCATTTACTAGGGACTGTGTCATTTTCTGATATAGAAAACAATAGGCACATCTATATTGATAGGGGTCCTATTCCAGTACAAAAAGAGAAAACAGACATTTGCAAACATAAGGCAGTTAATTTTACTGACAGTCTTTTCCAGCGGATCGGAATCTACCTTTCTAAGTTAAGCTGTGAAGATACCAAATTTCATGACTTTTACATGGATGATATATTGAACATTGTTGAAAAACAGATAAAAAGTTTTAATGAGCACAAAAATAACGACGAAAAATTCAAATTTCAAATGCCATACAAGATATTAATCTTAAAGAAAGTCACAAGATACTGCATTAAGTTTTTTGTCGACCTCAATAAAAACTATAACATGTCTCACAGCCCAAGAACTAAACTGGAAGAGTATCGCGCTACGGCCTGGAAACTTTTTGTTGATCTTGTTCAGAGAAAGGCGGAAGATGTTATAGCTTCTACCTTCTTTCAGGAGGCAATAAGAACATGCGTTACTGATTATTTGTCCGGAGTTGTGCCAAAAGATGTCGAAGATGAGATGATTCATAACATTTATAATCATTCAAAGCACGAGGTTATGAAATCCGTTAAGAAAGATCTTGTTGAAAAAGATGATTTTAAATACTTCTCAATGTACATTTCTTCGCCAGAAATCTATGTAGATCAGTGGCTAATTACCGTTACAAACAATACATTATTTACCAAAACTGCAAACGTCGAGGGCGTGTACGAATCTCTATGCAAGCCACGGATTAATGCTGCCTTTCAGGACGTAATGAAAGCTATCAACACAGCTACTGTGAATGTAATGGGTAAAAGGGGAAAACTAATTTCGGGATGGGTAGACTATTTCATTTCAAACCTTAGTCTTCTCCCAGTGCCTAAAGATAAACTGTTGCACGTGGAATCTAGAAACGTTACTGATATTGGAAATTTTCGAAGGGCTGTTGAAAAACAGTTAGTGGAAACTAAGGAGAAGATTTTTGAAGAAGTGAGAAATACTACATGCGAGTCATTTCGATGGAAAAAAAACCCATATACACAAATATTTGAGAACCTATGGGGATGTTGTGAGAATTGTCCTTTCTGCAATGAACCATGTGAACAAACCGGAAAAGACCACTTGAAGGCCAACATAAGACATAGCTGTAGACAGCACAGACCCCAGGGCATAGGAGACGTGGCTTTGGACAGTGGCAGAGGACCACTAGTGACGGATAATTGTAACTATTTGATCCAGACTAACGATTCTGTGTTTGATAGCACAAACAAGATATACAAGTACAGACATTACAGGCAAAAATTTCCAGAATGGGAAATTTCTCCTTCCCTTGAGACATCCCAATACTGGATGTGGTTCTTTAACAAGTACCAACATGAGATTGCGAGGATAAATAATGCACAACTGCCAAACATTCCAAATCGCTGGAAAAAGATTACGAAGAGGGATGCTTTAGACAGTCTTTGAAATGTTTCTACTTTGATTTTTTAAATTTAAGTTTAATATAATATTCTATAGTGTAAAGAACACAATTGATAGTCCTATTCGCATTGGTTAGAAACATTAGTGTCGATAGAAAGGTAAAATAACCTAGCTGCCCTTTCATTAAACGATCACTAAATTAACATGCACGTTAGGCCATAGAAAAAATTAATGCAATAACGAGCACGCTAAATAAGCGATTGTTTTATGCAAGGGGGCCTGGTTACTATAAGGCAAACACACTTGCATACTGCGTGTTCAGAAATGATTAAACAATTTATGGGTAGTCTTGTCATAATGCCTTAAAAGTATTTTGGCTTTCAAACTCCATGAAATGGATTTTGTTACATATTACTACCTTCTTTAAGATCATGTTATAATCAGGTTATTTTGCAGTGATCCTGCTAAGAATTAAAAAGGGTAATGTGCTCTAATATGGCACTTGTGCGTAAAATAACATCTTGAAGGCGATGTTTATTGAAGTAAAATTCCATTATTGTAAAAATTTCTGTTGTGCATTACCATGACAACGAAAACGTTTATTCATCGAAAAACCAATGTTGATGACGTCATGAGACTTAATTAAAACGCCTTCAAAATAGTTCCACTCTTGGAGTTAAATATTCAGAGGCGGATCCAGACTTTTGAAAAGGGGGGAGGCGCATTTTTAGTGGACCTTTTAATTCATTAATTTTCTCGATTTCTAAAGAAGATTAAGACCAAAATTGACCTCAAACTTGTCCTGTTTTAGCATTTTTGCGTTTCAAAGGGAGGGGGCACCCCTGCCCCCTGGATCCACCCCTGATATTAGCATCATTTTCAATTATTTGATTAATTAACTGGAATTATAAGTAAAACATTTTTTTACGGAGATATTGATTTGTAAACTTAGTCTAACACTCACAAACTTTTCATGAAATTTTCGCCGTCCTGTTTTTTTCTCTCCAAAAATGTAAACATACAGGCTAAAATTTTATAGAATAAAAATACAGTTTAATAAAGAAGATAAGACTGTACATCAAAATTAGAAATGAAAATTATACACAGTCATCATTTAAGAACGGAAATCGGTGATGTAATTAAAAAAAACAGTTTGGCTATATTCCAAAAACACATTATATCATTTTAAGTTTTGCTTTTGTAGAAAAAGTTGCAATTTTCTATTTTTCGACTCCCAAAATACAGAACTATTTATACGTTAAACAACCATTCCAACAAAAACAATTTTATCGAAAACTGAACTTCTGACGTACGTCCTGGATTTTTTCGTATTATGGTATGACAAATTTTATGGTGGATAAATTCTATTTTTCACACGATTTTGATGGGTTTTTTCCAAATGATTTCTCATGAAAAATGCAAAAAAAGTTACTCCAAGCATTTTGTGGTAAAATTTACCGTTTTTTTGTATTTTTAAAGGGTAAAAAAAATTGATTTTGCAAGAGATAAGAAATTTTTATTTTTCATCCGATTTTGATTTTTTTACTGTGATTCCTCTGTATGAGAGCTTTCAGTATCACATCAACAGATTTTCTCTGTCTCTTACTGTTTTCGAGGTAGAAGGGGTCAAAGTTGGGGTTGGATGGAGGGGGCGAAATTCAATTTCGATTAATGTGAAAAATTTTAATTTTCATCTGATTTTGATTGGGTTTTCTCCAAATGATCCTTATGAAAAATTTAACAATATTGACACCATTTTTGAGGATAATACGAGTCAAAATGGTCACTAATCCAGTCATATTACTGTGTCCAGCATTTTACTGTGTCCAGCACTTTACTGTGTCCAGCACATTATTGTGTCCAGCAAAATACTGTGTCCACACTTAGTCAAAGTTCATTTGTTCACCTTTCACATGTCGTAAATGTTGCGGTCGTATAATGCTGCGCTTGCGAAGCACCTGAGTTAGTGAGTTTTCAAAATCGCAATAATAAATGAATGCAATAATTTCTGAATTTACAGTATTCTGAGATTTGATCTTAGAATGAGACAAGTAAAGTTTGTCAATTAACCATAAGGAGTATGTGAAGTTAAAAGAATCTTTGAATATAGGAAAATAGAAATTCTACAAAATTTCTTGTTTTTACTTAACATGAAGTCTATATCCTTAAAATTGATAAGACGCGAGTTAATAAGTTCAATAGTTGTTGGGCAGTTTTGGAACTTTATTTTTAAACAACTTTGACTGCCATATTAGTGTAATGGTTAGCTTGCTCCCCTTGAGTGCGAAGGTTGTTGGTTTGATTCTCAGCTGGGTTAAACCAAAGACATAAAATTTGATATTAGCTACTTCTCTTCTAAGCATGCAGCATTCAGAGAAAGAGCAAAGATTCCTTAATCTCTGATTGTATGTTGTTCATTATATTATTTGCTCATACATATATATATTCAAACAAAATGTTTATTTTTATAGAACTAGGTAGAATGGCGTCAAGATTAAGAAAATGTATCAACAAATGTATCCGTATATATTTGGACAAGAATGACGGAGATGAAGATGATGAAGATTTCCATGGTGGAGTTACAACGCAAACTGAGAAAAAATGGCGCCCGCGAAGAGCAGCTACATGCAAAGCCATGGATACTCTGCGTGGAGCATTCAATGATGATGAATTTGAGGTATATAAAAAATTTTGACTAAGAGTTTTGGGAAAATTGTTGTATTTCAATCATTACACAGTGAATTCAATTTTAAAAGTTCAATTATAAGGTTAATTTCTACAAACATTGAAAAGAAGAGATGGGGTAAATTTAAGTAGACAGCACCATGTTTGCACAAAAAATTTCGTAATTTGTCTTCATTAATGGTAGAATTCCAATCTGTACAATGTACTTAAAATTTCTTAGGATAAATCACATCTGCTTATATCAAGTGATGCTGTTACATTATTTTGTTCTTTGGTGTACATGTTAATGGGATCATTCTCAGAAACAGTATCCAGATTACAATGTATATTTACATGTAGATACTGTAAACGTAGATATTTTCACAGGGTGTTATTTTCGCGAAATGTGAATTGAAAGATTTTGTGCGAGTATGAATTTTGAGGTATTAGACATTTCTATAGTAATAACTTGACAACATTTTATATTTGCGTTAGGGCTGTTCCATTAAAAATTCCTGAGGAAGGGTGGAACGCCACTTTTTTACCCTCTCCTACGGAAAATATTAAAAATATATATAACAATATATAAGAATAATTATGTTGATAACCCCAACCTATAAAAAAAAATTAAGTGGCGTTCTGGGGAATTTTTACTGGAATAGCCCATTGGTATTTTTCGTGTACATGTTCAAAACCTGAAATAAGTGAAAATTATCCCCACACACAAATTTCCATGTTTACAGTGTTACTGCACTGGTTTTATTATAGGCAACAAGTTCTAATTTAACTAGTTCAATTTATTTTATATTAGCTAAAGTCAGTTTATATTAATGAACTTATTTTTTGGAGCTGTCAAATCTATTTATTCACTTAATTTTAGAGCTCATAAAACAAAGATTTCCTTCATAAAGAAACAGGTCATGTGTTCATTTTTTTCCTATCTAAGTCTGACAGAAATTTTTTATCATACAAGGCTGCCAGACCATTTATTTTCATTTCTATTAATTCTTTATATGAATACTATGAATTAAGTTTTTGTCATGTACATGTACCAAGGTTTTCAAATCATGAAAAACTGAGCAAGCTTTTGGTTAATAAACGTAAGTATAACAAAATACATTAAATATTTCAAAGATAAAATATGGAATATATGCCAGAAAGACACGATCCGCATCTATTTAAATTGTGTACTGCATTATTTCTCGTTATGCTGTTACCTTTAGTTCACTAGATTTCTTGGGGCATGAAACAAGTTCTTAAAATTAGTGCCTTGTATTTCTATCTTTTATCAAACAGATTGTAGACAAAATAGAAAAACGACGATAGAAAATGCCTTTTATGATACTACAGCTGCAGATCATACAAAAATGAAAACAAGAAGCTACATAACAAAAAACTCACAATCAGTATAAACATTTGATACAAACAGCCAATTTCATTTTAATACATATATTTATAATTAAAGAGTTACTGGATACTGTAAATTCAGAAAGTATTTTACATCGTGATTTTGAAACTAGTCTAAAATGCAAAGATGATTATTGTGATGGGATAACTTCCATCCAATTAGAGTTTATGAGACGTAAGGTTGTGATTTCATATTATAGGAAATCTCACAGAATCACATTATTGCCAGAATTTTTTTCTGCATTTAGATTACCTTGAATTTGATTGTTAATGTGGTTCCATGTATAATTTTCAATCAATAATCAGTGAGTAGGATAAATTGATCTGGTCCAAACGGCAGTTGTTTTATTATAATTCTACAGTGTTTATGTTTCTGATCCCAATTTAAATTCAACATTATTCATATGGTCATATGCTTTAATGGGTGAAGGTAATTACAATATATTACCTTGAGTTAATTAATCTGTATTTGCAGGAGATGACATCTACTCCGGGTCATGAATATGCAGCCAGCACTAAAAAGAAACGACTCATTCCAGAACTCTCCGGTGACACACAACAAAGACAGCAAGTCACAAATGGGGAAAAGATCCCCAAATTAGAAGATTCTAAAAATAGCAATTCTCAAGTTTGGAAGGAATCAAATGAAATTACTAAAGAAACCAAAATATTAACTGTAAATGGTAAAACCTTTGTTTACAAATTTAATACTCCACCAGCTAATAGTAAAAAGAAAATTGTTGAAAAACCGACTTACAGCATCTCAACGTCTCCAGGGAAACCAGTAAGACAACAGTTAACAACTGGAGGAAACATAACTTCAAACACACCTCCTAGGATGTTAATAAGACCACCACAAAGTGGGGCTATATTACCTGTGTCATCATCCATAGGTTCCCCGTCCAATATTGCCACTGTCAATACTCCAAATGGACCTAAAATAATAAGAATAATGTCCCCTGCAGGACTTGGCCAGGGACAAACTGCACAGTCCATTGTAACTACAACTTCAGGTGGTGCTGCTCCACAGAGAGGTATTCGTATATCTGACGGAATGTTGTTATTAGGTGGAAAAGCCACAGGTATTCAAATATCAGGAAAAACCAAAATAATATATCGGGGGGCTGTGTCAACCAATGCAACATCAACCCCAGGACAAAATGCCATCATAGTAGCTGGTGGACAGGGTAACCCAACTGTTGTAAATCAACAGGGATTACAAACTTCTCTCAGACCTGGACAGGTCATTCAGACAATATCAACAAATCAAGGTACAGGGCAAAATGTTATCCTAACAACTGGACAACCTGTGTTAAATCAGGTTGCCAGCCAACCATTTGTTTTGGCATCAAGTGGACAGTCAACTATTGCTGGACAAAATATTATTTTAGCAAAAAGTGGACAACCTGTTGTGTCAAATCAGGTTGTTAGACAAAATGTCATTCTGACTTCAACTGGTCAACAATCTGTGTCTAATCCAGTTTCAGGACAAAATGTAATATTTACAACAGGTGGACAGCCAGTTGTGCTAAATCAGGTTGCTGGCCAAAATGTTATATTAGGTGGACAAACACCTGTGTCAAGTCAAGTAGTCAGACAAAATGTAGTTTTGACAAGTGGTCAAACGCCTGTGTCAAACCAAGTTACCGGACAAAGTGTAGTTTTGACAAGTCAACAAATGCCCATGTCTAACCAAGTTATAGGGCAAGGTGTAGTTTTGACAAGTGGACAAACGCTCACGTCTAACAAAGTTGTAGGACAAAATGTTATATTAACAGCAAGTGGACAACCAACAACAAAAACTCAAGTTGTCGGACAAAACGCAGTCATGAGTGCTAATGAACAAATCATACTAACAGGGCCTTCTAATTCATCCACAGTGCAAAATGTTGTGAATTCAAGTAACCAAATTTTGACATCGATTAGCAGTACAACAAACCAAAGTCCTGTAATAAAAACAGCACAGCTGTCTGTAGAGAAAGTGTCTAGTATTCAAAGTGAAAATATAACAACCTTAACTCTTGTAAAACCTGTTGAAAAGCCAACAAATTTAACCATGACAACAAACATGTGTCAAACATTTACGTTACCTACAACTGACTCATCCAATCAAAATGATGCATTATCCCCTTGTATAGGTACTGTGAATAAATCTAGTCCTTCAGATGTGAACAAAACACCTAGTAATTCCTTACTAGGAAGTTTAAAAGAACAGAAATCACGTCTCCAAGCATCCATACTGCAAAAACATGAATCTTTAATGGGACCACCACTTACTATCCCTCCTAAAAGAAAGTTGTCAGGAAGTCCTGAAAACAAGTCAGTTTTACCACCAAAGTTGCTGGTCACCTCTAGTGTTAGTTCTGAGTGTGATAGTGTTTCGCCACCAAAGACAAACATTTCGTCATTACCTGCCTCACTACGAACTGATTTCAGCACTTGTGATACAAATGAATCAGTGAGTAATGTTGGTCTAAATATGAATAATAAGAACTGTACTAGTGAACAGTTCCCACCCTATAAAATTTCTCATATTTCTACATCTCCAGATAAAGGAAATCTCTTTGATATTTTAAAGACAAATTTGACAGAATCTTCTAATTCTGTTTCGGAAGGAAACAAGCAATCATCAGACTTGAATCAGGCTGGGTTGTCAAAAGGCTTAATGGACAAAGTCTCAAACTTTGCGGCCAGTTTACAGAATAGGTCACTTGCTGGTCGATTAAATCTGCCAGCACATCTCTTACAGAAATCTCCTACTAAAGAACAGCAGGTATGTGTTAATGTTTTCCATATTATAAATATTTTGTATGCTTAAAAGCTTTAAATAAACCTTGCATAAATAATATGCCATGAATTTTGAACATACATGTGACAGATTTTCAAATTTTCAGCTAAAGTTTTGCTTTCACAGATGAAATTTTTTATCTGTTTTTTCATTAAGCCAAAAAATATAGGAAGTATGAAATATTGAGAATTAAATTATATTTAATGTTATTCACATTATTAATGCAAGAAAATAATGTGTACATGTGGTATAAAGATAAAATATTAAATGTCTTTAATCAATAAAGCATATATATTCAATAATTTTTATTTACCATGGAGATAATAACATTTATTTAACTTAAAAATGAAAAAAAAAAAAAAAATAGAGAATGAAATTTTTTTTAAAGTACAGGGTAGAACATATATTTATTAACATAGCATCTTTGATTTCACAAAGAAATATTGGAAGTCTGTTTTCAGTTAGTAATTGATTTTCTAGATTATATTTATGGCACGCCAGAGTCACAAAAATATATTTATGGCACGCTAGAGTCACAAAAAATACATAAATTTAGTTTAAGTTACTAAAAATCAAATTTTCTCTACTTTTATTCAATTTAAGTAACTTTATTCGAATTAACGCTACTTAAATACCTTAAGCAGTTAAGTAGGCATATTTTCTATTTATGTGAGAAAAGTGAATCAAGCAGAGAAAATATTACTTAAACTCTTGTTAACAATAGCTCAGTACGTCTGAACAACATAAATTGATTTTAATTCACATTAAGTTACTTTGATTGCATTTAACCCTACTTAAAATCATTTTATTTGCATACAAATTGTTAACTTGTATCTTTACTTAAGTAAAATTAATTACTTAAGTAGAATTATTTTGTTATCTCCAACTAGTTTCGGAAAAATAAGCTTACAAGACAACTGTTCTGATTGGTTATCAGGTTTATTTATACATATAAATTAAGGTTCGAAGTCGGAAGTAAAGACCATGAAGTGGTACAAAGAAAAACTGCAGATATTCTATTAAATAAAACAAAGGGACGGGCCCCATGATTTGGATGAATCCAATTTTTTGGGGAACAAAAGGAGGAATCCTTTTTTCTGTTAATATTTCAAAGGGGGGAGCAATACATTTCAAATGAAAAACAGAGATGTATATAACATGTCAAAATGATCATCTAAATAACTCATTGCATTGAACAAGCTATAACACCTTGAGTCAGATGCAAATTGGTTAAAAAGTCAGGAAACACCCTCTAGCCCACCAACAGGTGAAATAACAAATGGCAAAAATGTAGCCTCTTGTTTTGTTTATAGAGACCGTTCAATATTTACAGAATGCTAGGTGGTTGTAATTGTATACTGGGTATATAGTTTTCTTGCATGTTCCAACAGCTGGGCACAAAGTTTTAATAGAATTGTTCACTAGCTGGGTATGAACTTTTTCAATAATAAATAAAACACCCACACACAGAGAACAGAGTAAAAGGTTACCTTTTCAGGTATGCTGTTCAAAATTCATGTAGATCAACTTGCATGCAGCCTTTCAAGATATATAAGTAAATGTGTAAATGTGTAAAATTCGTCAGCATATAGAACTGGTGCAAATTGCTGTAGGAAAGATATTTTTGTTTTAAATTGTGTTTGGACACCACTTTCTACTGATAAAACACATAGGACACAAGTTTTTTTTTTCCAAACAAATACTTTGAACTAATGTTTTACTAACTTTTAAAATAAAAACTATTATACCAGTAAGATGTAGTATCAGCTTTGTCCAGATTTTTCGTGAATTTCATTGAAATAAAATAAAACTTGGCTAGTAGTAAACAAAATATGTATTCAGCACAAATACATACCATTATTGATGTATGAGATAAAACTAAAGAATAGTTTTAGTTTTAAACATTTTATTGACCTTAAAATCTATAAGGCATGTTGTCATATTTAAGGATGTTCGCTACTCAATTTGAAAATAAATAGCTTTTTAAAAGACTGTCATAAATATGTAGTGCTTTAC
>JARWCS010265863.1:0-13263 GCA_034783895.1 Geukensia demissa
TCATGATAAGTTCTTTCAATTTAGATAGAGCACTAGTCAAAAGGACAGAAAGTTTAGTGGTAGTACACTTACTGGACACTGAGATAAAACGGAACTTGAAGGGTTAATTGCAGGACTGACAAAAATGTTATGGTTCTGACACAGGGAAAAAAGATTTCCCCAACTCACTTGGCATCTATCCTCAGTCATCTGTCAATATTTCACAATTAAAATCTTCTACTCAGAAACCACTAAACCATTCTGAACCAAAATTTGGTTGAATGGTCCTTGGATGGTCCCCTTTCAAAGTTGTATTTGGGTTGCGATCACCAACCAACTTAACTGCTGTTACTAAAAATAGAATGAAATTGGGTTGTTTCTAAAATAAATCTCCTCCTCCAAACTGCCAAGCCAACTGATGTGATACTTTAGTGGAAGGACATTTTCAAAGTACCATTTTTCAAGTTAGCAGCCACAGCAGAACTTAGTTTAACATAGAACGTTATGGGAACCAAACAGTTTAATAGAATGGTCACTAGGTGGGTCCCTTTGTATCCAATGACCCCACCCACCATCCAAGATGGCTGCTATAATTGAGCGTAGTTTAAAAGAGGACCCTAAGGGAAATCCATTAAAAAAATCTTCTCGTCTGGAACTACCTGTACTTGCTCATTTGTTACCAAACTTTGGTCAATTGGTCCATTGATGTGATCTATTCAAAATTGTATCCAATGACCCCTTCTACCAGTCAATATGGCCACCTTGGCCTAACTTAGTTTAACTTAGTTTAACAAAGGACCCTACAAGAAATGTATTTGAAAAACTTCTTGTGTGGAACTAGTTGGGTCCCTTAAATTATATGCAATGATCCCATTCGCCAACCAGGCCACGACAACTCAACTTAGTTTAACATAGGAACCTATGGGAAATTCATTAAAAAATCTTCTTTTCTGGAACTACTTGCTAAGTTGGAACCAAATTTTGATGGAATGGTCACTAGGTGGGTCCCTTTCTGAATTGTATCTTATGATCCAATCTGACAACCAAGATATCCATTTCTTCTGAACTTAGATTAACATAGGACCTTATGGGAATTTCATTAAAAATCTTTTCATCTAGAACTACATGCCCAGTTGGAACCAAACTTTGATGGAAGGTTCTTATTCATGATTTTTAAAATGTTAGTACCACCTACTAAGAAAGACGGATGACTGATCTAAACTTAGTTTCATTTAGGACTGTGATATTCGTTTAAAAATCTTCTCATCTAAAATGGCTTACTCTATTGGTAACAAGTTTAGTTGAAAGTCGTGGAAAATTATGTCTACACTTGCCATAATTTCAAGTCATTTCCACTTGAACACAAGGCTAAATGGAACCAAACTTGGCTGAAAGCATTTATGGTAGGTCCTTTGCACAGTTTTGTTTAGTTCTGATTGGACTACCAACCTGGCTGCCTGAGACAGTTTAGTTTTTGATTGGCTGAAACTACAAGGCCTAATGAAACCAAATTTTACTGTAAGCATCTTTGGAAGATCCTATACAAATTTGCCCTGTTTCATTCTGACTGGACTACAAACATGACCACCATATGCAATTATTAGTCCCCTAAGGGCTTTAGCCGAAGGGGACTTTGGGTTTGCGCTCCGTCCGTCTGGCTTTCTGTCTGTATGTCCTTCAGTCCAGGAAAAATAACAAGTTTTCCACACTTTTTTTCTAAACGCTTGCAGATATTGAGCTGATTTTTTGTATGTCAGTCTATCATGATGAGTTACAGATCAAGTTGGAGTTTCATTCCGCTCCGCTAATTTTTGTTGAAGTAATAGACATTGAACTTCAAAATTTTACTGAAGTTAAAGTTTTCCACACTTTTTTTCTACATGCTTGCAGGTATTGAGCTGATTTTTTGTATGTAAGTCTATTATGATGAGTTATGATGAGTTACAGATCTGATTTTTGTTGAAGTTATGGCCCTTGAACTTTTACTGAAGTTGAAGTTTTCCACACTTTTTTCTACGCGCTTGCAGATATTAAGCTGATTTTTTGTATGTGAGTCTACTATGATGAGTTACAGATCAAATTCGAGTTTCATTCCGCTCCGCTTATTTTTGTTGAAGTTATTGGCCCTTGGACTTCGAAATTTTACTTCTGTTTTAACTAATGTTTTAACAGGCCTGCTTAGTTCGCCGTCATCGCTGCTATTTTGGATACTAATTAACATTTATACAGAAGCAAATCAGATTATGCAAAGCCATGGATGGCCAAGACATTGGTTCGAAAGCTGCTTTTCAAAAAGACAACAGATCTGAGAGTCTTCCGGGAAATATTCCAAATTCAGAACGGCAAATTTTTAAAATCGTATCACTCATAAGAGCGGCAAGAAATGATTCGGATAGTAGATATGTCATTTTCCAAAAGAAAGTTTTTGGTTGACAAGGGCCTTTTAAAAGATGCCGGGTTTGAGAGCCTTGCAAGAAATTTACTTAAGCTGGAGTTGCCATATTTTCTAGTATTTAAACACAATTTGATTACAATTTTTCTTCTGATACCATTTTTGTGTATGGTTTTTTTAAGATAACAGGTCTGAGAGACTTTCTGGAAATTTACGAAAGTTGGAATTCTCGTATTTTTTAATACTAAGACTTAGTAGAGTTGATCAATCTCCTGAATCCATTTGATTTTTACAAAAGGTAGCAGGTCTAAGAGATAACAAAATAAATAACCAAAATTGTAATTGCTATATTTCTTTGATCATCTGATTCTGTTAGCGTATGCTTACCAAGGACTTTTTCAAAAGATAATAGTTCTGAGAGTGTTCCAGGAAATTTACCACAGCTGAATTTGTCATATATTTTAATCTCAACACTCAATTTGATTACAGTTTGTTTTCTGATTCAATTTGGGTATGGTTGCTTAGTACTTTTCTAGAAGATGATTCCAAGAAATCACAATTTTGAATTTCCATATATTTTAATCTCAAGACTCGATATGAGCCAGTATGCCTTCTGATTACTTTTGTGTATGGTTGCTAACCACCTGTATTTTTCCCAAGATAACAGGTCTGATTGTCTTCCGGAAAGCTAACAAAAGTTTGAATTGCCATCCATGCAAATACCTCAGACAGTTTCATTTAGGTATTCTAGAAAGTTTCTGAGAAAACAAAAATTTAGACCTAACTTTCACTACGATCCTACATGAGTTTTCCTGAATCAGTGACCTTTAGTCCAATTCAAGTGAAACATGCATATTGTATTAATGCAGTCTCATACAACTGCCAAGCTTCGTTTAAATATCAAAATTTTACTAGTATATAGATTCTGAGAAAATAATTATTCTGGACCCCCGGGGTAACTTCCTATATACAGCTGTACGGGGATGTGCCAAAAAATTTGGGTATATTTTTGAAAATTTTTATACAGATTTGGATGTGTTTTTCATCATCTCCTATATAAATTTTATATGCTTTGTAGATACTTATATAAAGATAGGTTTAAATTGCCGATCATATATAAATTTGACCATGAAATTCTGAAGTACACAGAAAGTGATATTTATAATTGTCTAATGATCAAAACCCAATTATAATAGAGATTATCAATTTACTGATGTATATATAAATATGACTGCTTTTTCACTAGTCATCCATATAAACATGGGTTATATTTAAGTAATCGAATATATACACTTTGTCGTAAATATGGAATATTGACATTTTCTGAGTCACAAATTCAATTTTGGAGACTTGCATACTAAAACTACGAGTCAGAATACAAAAAAACTTTACGCAAATCTCATTATTTTACTTTAAGCTACAAAAGTGTTCGATTTAAGATTTTTGTCTGATGGCTAGTTTTATGAGTTCCGAAACCCACATTTTTGTGAAATTATGCTAATTTTGTATTTCGGATAAAATCCTTTCAAATGTTTTATTTCATCCAATTTTATTATTAAACTATCCTCTAATGTCATCCTGCATGCATTACATGTATCTGCCATTTCCTTATAAGAATTTTGCTTGACAAAGTCTAGCCATACATATTTCTTACGTAAGGTCGAAAGTAAAAATATTCCATATTTATGAGCAAGAGTATATAAGTATGGGTTTGGTTTCCAAATAAAAAGTGGCACACCACTACCTGAAAAGGAACTAAGTTACCCCCCCTCCCCCCGGGGGGATAATTTGTAGTTTTTCTGATGACTGCCTCATAGACAGTCATTCCACATCTATATATTTAAATGGAACAAACAAAAGTATGTAAAATACAAATTTATCTATGTTGCTTAATTATGACGAATTTTTGTATCAAAAACATAAAAAGTCTCAAAATCCGATGGTTCACGATAAGCGGTCTGGAACTTTTGATTTATAATAGATGTGGAAAAACTGTTATAGTTGAAATTAAACCTTTTTTCATAATGCTTTGCCGAGTATCCAACACGTTAGATTTTTATTTAGTCATTTACAAAATGAACGACAATTGTGCACTTAAAAATATTATAGTTTACATAAACATCGATTTTTAAATGTCAGCGGTCGCAATATTAAACATTTTTCTGATAAAACTACTTAAAAACATTTTATCAGCTTGCTTTTTTATCAAATATTTCTGACAGTTAATCAATATATGCAACAAATATTGTGTCGTTATTACAATGCAGATTTCAATATTCAAGCAATAGACGAATTCACGGTCCAGTCCGCCTTTGTACAAATAACAAAACTTCCGGTACAATTTTTATGTCACAAAGTCGCTTGTTGTTTTGACGTCACTAAGGTCAAGCGGAGTTAATCCTGGGTCACGGAAAGAAAAAATTCCGGACTGTGAACTTAAGCAATGGTTTCAGGTTATTCCTTGCTTATTTATTTTCAATGCGAAAGGGCCCAATATTTATCATAACATTCCATTTTCCTGACTATCAATCGCAATTTGATTGTGACCATAACTCAAACTATATGTTAGTTTTAATGTAATTTTGTGTAGAAGAGTACAACATGTCTAACACAAAGATAGGGAATAAGCTTTTAAAAATTGCCCTTGATCATGGGGTCTGAGAGACTGCACTCCAACCACAAGAAAAGGGGGATTATACAAATTTATCGGTCTCCTCAAGACCTTCAACTAGGGAAGAAACCAATCTTTGTGAAAAAATCTAAATCACCCCAAATAAAAAAAAAACTTTAATGCACAATAATACTACAATTTACAAAAACAAAGCTTTGAACACACGTGGAACTTTTACATTTTCATCTTTCAATTTAGACATTTTCTATTATAGAATTATTGCAAAAATTGTGTAAATGAAAGAAAATGTTTTAAAATTAGATTTTTGTCCAGGAGTCCAAAAAAAGGAGATGCTGATTTTTCATTTGATTCATTTGTCTTAACGATATTTAATTTATATGTAAAAACTGATATTTATTTTTTAGTTAGTGTCGTGTTTAATTTAATTATACAACGATTTTCTCGCGTGTCTACGTGTTAAACAAATCTCAAAAACTATTTCCAAATCTCACTGACCCATGGTTTTGGTAAAATTTTCTATAAACTATATCTATGTTGAATATAAAGAACAACAATAATTTCTCGGAACCTATATATTTAAAGAAGGAGGTAATTTGGAATTCCGCAAACTTTATTGGTTACTCCCAATTATTATTTTTTTTGTGAAAATACATATCCATTATTTAGTTTCAGTGCAGTGTTGTGTGCTATACGTTTGTCTTTTATTTCATTTTTTTGGCCATGGTCTTGTCTCTCTTCAGACTTGACGATTTCTGTCTGCCCCTTTGGTATCTTCGAATTCCATTTATTACTGGAATTAAAAAACCAATTACATAGAACATTTAGCTATGACATATCAGAAAACTTTTGCACATACAATAAAGTATTGGACATTAGGTTATACTTTGAAGAAACGCGAGTAAATAAAGCTGTTATCGTTCTGATAGCATTTACAGCTAGTTTTAGTTGTTTAAGGTTTGTTTACTTAACAACTAAATAAGAAACGAGGTTAAACCGATATATTTGTAACTTTTTTGCTATAATTAGAAAAAAACGGTGCCTTATTTAATACAGATGCACAATAAGAAGTTTTAGGATAATTCATACATGTAGGTATTTAGATTGGGATTCATCTTGTTAGACAAACGTTGAAACATTTCATTTCAAAGAAAGAATAAGCAATATGCTAGAACCACACGATCCACATCTTACGTACGTTAATTACAAAGATTCAAAAGCAAAATTTAAGCGCTTGTTAAGCGATTTTCTAAATTAACCATCATCAGATGCGTTTAAACCCAAAAATATAATATCAAACTTGAATTTCTGACTACATTAATGAACAATGAAATATAAGGCCATGATGTAATGATTGCTCGTAAGCCAAATATAAAGATAAAAATCATGAAATTTTACTGAATACAATGTTGAAAACTTTCCAACATTCATTCCAGTACTCGAAAATAATAATAGCAAACAACTCAAGCACGGGGAAGCAAATACGACTTCTAATGAATACTAATTAGGCCATAGTTGTGTTTTTCTTTGTTTTGCGTCCGTGTGCTGGTAGCTTTTGCTGTTATTGAATAAAAAAAAAACAGACATAAAAATTTTTCAGAAATTTAAGGCTGAACAATTAGGGGAAGTTTTATATTGCTTTTCATATATAAAATATTCACAATATTTAAATTGAGCATGTTTTAACAACAAACAGTTTGTCAAAATAGATTTATTGCAAAAAAGATTTCTATTTTTATGAATTGGTGTAAGCCTTTGTGGCATACAAAGGCTGTGTTTTTCATTCTGTTTGCTTTTTGTCCTTGCTGTCTGGTAGTTTTAAAAAATTTGACCGGATGCAAAACAAATAAAAAAAAGAACAGAAACGGCTTTATAAGGATTTAAGAGGTTATTAAAGTTCTTGTTATATTAGTTGTTATGTTTGACAATAAACATATTGAATATATATATCTCGAAATTATCGGCCAATATAGTAAATGTTTTGTTATTTTTATTGGGACTTTTGTGTTTTCTTGCCAGAAATACCAATCGTACCGGTTTTGGAAAAGGGAGAATATAGTGAAATGAAGTGAAAAATATATCCTGTATAATTGACAATGTAAAAATAGAGATTTGGTAGGATAGATAAAGAAAATATACAATTAGAATTGTTTAATTAAACCACTTAGGTAAATTTGAGGTCATTTCCATTATCTTCAACTTATCAGGTTAAAGTGTAAAATGTATCTGATAATCTAATGATATCAGTTTTAAGGAGTGTTTCGTGGAAATACGAGATCTCGAGAAACGTTACTAAATGTAAAGAACCCTATTTCATGTTCCCAGTATTAGACAATTTAACTGGCAAATGTAACCATTTTAGAATTATTGAAATCTAGCTTGAATAACGTGGGCATTCTCAATTTTATCAATTGTTTGACTGTAAATATTTTTATGATATTCAACGTTACACCGAGAGATACCGAAACGACAAAAATATTCGTACCTTATTCAAGTTAAATATATTCATTCAACGATAATATACTTCTTTGTTTCACTAGTGTGGTTATTTTGTCTTTAGAAACCGATTTCACAAATAGAAACGAGGGCCTGGGTGGCCGAGTGGTCTAGGTAGTTGATTTAAACTTACCTGTACAGATCACTATACGGCGTGAGTTCACGCCTGGATTTGTACCATACAAAAACGGGTTGCGTTTAACTCGCATCGCACGCGATAAGGTTTGTCAGTTACCTGCCCAAGGTCGGTGGTTCTCTCCGGGTACTCCGGCTTCCTCACCAGTAAAACTGACCGCCGCGATATGACTGAAATATTGTTGAAAGTGGCGTTAAACCCCAATCAAACAAACAAACAAACAATAAAATCCTTACAAGTCTCGGTTCATTTCTGCTTCTAATAAATGCAGTACCACTAAGTCGCAATTTTATTAACTAGTGCCCTCAATACTATTAAAACTCTCATTGTTAACTTTTGTAATAAATGTGACGAAAATTCATCTACCAACTACTTTTGGAGTGTAAAAAAAATCATTAAATGTTTTAGGCAAACTAAACAACAGATCTAGACAGTTATGATTTTTCTTTATACCACTTTACAACACAAGCTTATTAGGAAAAATTTTATTATCTTATCAGTTGGTCGTTCAAAGAGTGGTTGTTCTTACATAAGCTGCAATAAATATAATTCATTTTTAGCAAAAAAATATACTTGTTGTACATCATCTAACATGATAGCAGCGGCCGAATTTCTTCTTGATAATATCTATGTACGATTTGACAAAGGCGGTCCATCGACAGACAGTTGGCATACCAAAAGACACAAACTGCGCTCCTCTCATTGCGGATTTATTTTATATTGTTATGAATCACAGTTTATGACCAAAATTCAGAAAGACCCTTCAAAACAGGATCGAGTGGACAAGTTTAATAATACTTTTAGATATTTGTATGATGTTTTAGCTTTAGATAATCGCCGGAATTTCAAAAATTTGCCAAAGATATTTATCCTAAGAACTTACCTTGAATAAAACTAATATCAGTAATGATCGTACTCCCTTTTTAGATTTGGATTTGAAAATTAAACAGGGTTGTTTTTACACTAAAATTTATAATAAAAGGGACAATTTTTCTTTTCTTATAGCTTACTTTCCGTTTCCCCGACGTATCGGGACGTGCCTTTACATCCTTCGTACGCGCTTTACATTTCACAACTACATAGTTCGATTTGCCTTTGTTTGCACCAAAGTTTCTGACTTTAATGATCGCAATCTATATCTTACTGGTAAACTTTTGCAGCAAGGATACAGATATCACAAGCTTCTCAAGACTTTTACAAAAATTTATAACCGTTATAAAGATTTAATACAAAAAGACGGCTGCAAATGTAGAATTTTGAAACGACAATTAAGGGATATCACGTCCTACATTCGAAGGGAAACAATTCATCTAAAGCGTTTCAATTAAAAAGTGATTTATTGAATCCCACTGTTCCTTTTAACAAACTTATCCACAAATTACCAAGCCAATACATTAAAACTGGTTTCTGTTGATACATTTATAAATAAACTAATCACTACCTTACACAAATATTAATAAATTTGGCATTGCATCCATCTTGCCTTAACTTCTTTACGTTTAACGAAAAAAAAACAATAAATCTTCGGACATAGTGTGTTCGATGACATCTTGTGTTGAGAGGCTCGATGTCATCCATTCGGAGCTAGCTTTCATTAACAGCGAGCATTCATTAGAGAGGAATCTTCTTTTTGCATGTATTTTTCTTTGTTTATTTTTTGTAATTCAGGTACTCTTTAGTCCCATTTTTTAATTTGTCGGTTACGACTTTTGTTTTCTTTGATTTTTACCTTTGACCACTCGTTGCGAAAGGGTTGGGTACCAACTAAAAAGTTTAATCTCACTACGTGTATTATGTGCTTGATCTAAGTCAGGAATTGTGGTCATAGGTTTGTCTTTATATTTAATGTACATGTACATTTTTGATAATAATAAGGTAAGTGCCGCATTATCTTACGTATAAACGATTTTATTATTTATGGCGATTTAGAGCTTTTCATTCTTGTTGCAGGCCTTTTGAAGACCTCTAGATTTGTAAATTCCATCTGTTTTCTTGTGGTTGGAGTGCAGTCTTTCTGATATTTACTCCATATCTTTTTATTTTGGTATGCCTATAACACCAAAATCAAAATCAAGCAGATGATTTGGATGTTTCTGTTTTACCCTTGTTTAGATTCGAGGATAGCAGTGATACATGTTGCTCATGATCAGAGGCCATTAGGGCCGATGGCCAATACTGCTGAGTTTGAATCTATACCGGGGCCAATATAGAAAAAGCAAGTTCGTAACAATTTTATTAGCATATCTAACTTGTCCGTATGACAGGAATGCATCAATATTATTTGATTAATGAAAGAATAAAATGTGTTACCGTATAGAAATAGAAAAATTATATGCAAGGAAAAGATAAAACTCTATCGATAAAGCAATTTTTTCATATAAGGGCAGATTTTTACACATTATTTAATAATTAATTACAGAAATCTTTGAAAATATTTTTAAGCAACATTTGATATTCTTGTAACTCTTGGTAAGGATTATAACATATCATCATTTTTGGTCAGATGTTAAGTGATTTGTTTGATAAACACTTTTAATAATGCCTTTGGCACATTTGCAAATTTGGAAATAATCCTTATAATGTGAGCATGACATTTAATAAAGCATTCAAAAGTGTATTATTTATAAAATATACTAAAGCTAAAAGTATTTGTTTTTGATTTAACAAAAAAGTCTGCTTAATATATATTCTTACAAGCAACGTGATGTATTTTTTTTTAAATTGTGCAAGGTATTTTATTACAATTCCCGAGGGTCGATTCTTTTCTTCAATACATTTACTTTTTCTAAAACAAGATAGTACTCTGAGGTTACAGGAAAGTTTCCCCTGCCACTCCACAGATCATGTAGTTCTAACGACTCTAACTTTCCGAGGGCAGGATGCTAAGGCTTCCTATTAAAAACTGTGAGTTAAACTCACAAAAGGTAACCCCCGCCACCCACATATTTGTATGCTGACTTAAGTCACTTTGTACTATGAAGACCAATCTACACAACAAAAACGGAAAGTCTACGTCAAAAGAAAAGTCATGCCCCACACAGGAATCCATGGTAAAGGACATTTATTTTTGACCTTGAGGTCAAAGGTCAATGACATAATAAGGAATGAATGTACATGACAAATTATTTCATGGTAATATACACATAGCCTTATTTTGTATGCCTATGTCAAAGAATACAGAAGACTATAAGGCTCGAACACAAATCAGTGGTAAAGAACAGAATTTTTTTGTCGAGGACACACGACACATTGTCTCATGGTGATACACTCGTGTGCCAAATATGGTATGCCTATGTCAACCACATCCGGGCGGCCAGGGTATAGAAATAAGCCGTTCACTTTGTCCACGTGCAGGTAGAACCCTTGCTAAAGGGGCGTCCGTTAGTTCGAGTAGAATGTATATATATATATTTAAATTCCCCATTCGCAAAGGTTGGCACTAGCATAAGGACTAGGTAATTCCCTCCGTGAGGCATTTGTCCTCTAAAAGGAGGTCCCTAGTTGTGGATGATGTATAAATTCACAATTCGTCCAGAGGGAGACGTAAAAGTATTTAGGAAATGGCACGTTCAACACACCTTGTAACAGCCGATTTTAAGTGGTCAGTAGGCGGCCAGTTAAAAGGCTAAATTTCCCGACCCTATTCAACCCGTAATATTTCCAGTGGCAGTTAAAAGTCCTTCTCTTATTAGTCCCCTGCTCACAGTCTACATATTGATGAATCTCGCCCTGATTATAGCTGAAATATTTCCCAGACGTTAAGCAGCAATCAATCAATCATACTATGTCAGCAAATAAGATACGGTCGATACACAAATTTATAGTAAAAATACACTTTGACAACGAGGGCAAAGGTCAAGGTCATAAAGAGGTTATGAATGAATGCAACATATCGTCTCATGGTTATACAACTATTTGCCAAATATGGTGTGCCCATGGTGCCAGGACTGAATACGTATTTAAAGAAAAATACCCTATGCAGTGGCCAGGGAAAAAAGCAAAAGTGGGTAAAAGCAGGTCCTCAAAAACAGCAGCACAAGATTGATTTTGATCAACGTATATCAGTCTGTTTGTTGAACCTTCCAGTAATTATTTAATTAAACTTAACTGCTGATTTCCTCAGCATTTTTCTGTTAAATATAAATCAGAAGTTACAAATTTGATCTCTGTATAAAGGTTTTTATCATAATATTTTTCTATCCTTCTTAAAAGTATAGTGATGGAATCGCATTTTACCTGCACGTGTTTTAATATGGTTTGTAAATTCCCCGAGTTTGTTAATTGAGTTTTGTTATTTCGGTAAGTCCAGGTTAAGTGAAGTCACTAACTGATTTTTGTTTCTTTGATTTCTTCCTCTGGCCACGGTTGGGATCCCTCTAAACTAGTTTAACCCAGCCACGTCTAATGTGCCTGACCCAAGTCAGAAATAGGCTTGTTGTTGTGGTATGTGTTTTGTTACATGTCGATTTTTGATAATATTCAGGTAGGAGCAGTATTATTTTACATATACTCTTTTTTAATTAATGCGATTTTAAGTTTTTCACAAGTAGTGGTATTCTATCCTTCTTGAAGGCAATGTGGAGCACTCTAGATTTTTTAATTTCCTTTGTTTTTCTTGTGTTTGGACTGCAGTCTCTTTTTTCATAGATATACCTGAATGCAATAAAAAATGAATGTTTTTATTTGTAAGTTCGTTATATGATGCCGAAATAATTTTATTTCTATTAAAGAGCTTTGAAACGAAAAGGTGGGGCTTAAATCACTATGGCCTGTGAACTCCGCGATTTAACCCTGCATTTTGGTTCTGGGAATTTTAATTGAAATAATAACCTACCTTCATCCGTTACCCAATACAAATAATTAAAAATAAATGAGTTATAACAAATCATCCTAGCGACATTTTTGTGCATGATGGGGTTGTTAATTGCGGGGATCCTTTCGGATAAATTGTTTAGGTCGGGCACCTTGTTTATTGCGGGGATCCCTTTAGGATTAATTGTTTAGGTCGGGCACCTTGTTTTTCGTCGTGTCGGTAAAATGTGGTACATTTATTATATCCATTGCGTCTCAATATTCTTCTTACTTTAAGTTGTCTCTTAGTAAAAATTAATCCACTTACCGGGAAATAAAAGCAACACCATTACATTGGAATATCTGATAAATTATCAGCATTTTGTTTAATGTCTTGGGAAAATATATTGATTTTTAAGCATAGTTATAACAGCGATAGCAGTACATCTTCAAAAATTACTCGTAAATTCTTCTAGAACATGACAGCATAACATCTATAAGGCTTCTACAAGTTAAGTAGAACATCGAGAAAATAGGGATCATTACCCCTATTGATTAATGTTTCTATCAGTAATGGTTCTGACAAATGCAAGTGTTTCAAGAAAACAAGACTGGTCAAGATGGAAGTAACCCATTAAAAACGTATCTGTCTGTCCTATTATTCTGAATTATTTCAAAACCACTCTGCTAATATCTTCAAGAAAATATTAAGAACGAAATACCAAAAAAGGTTGAAGAGGAACGAATAATCGTCACGTGACCTTTAAATTTACTTAAATACTTTTTCTTTTATTGCCCAGGGCACCGAAGTGGTCTCCAGGGCTCAACCCACAGAGCTGA
>JARWCS010265973.1:0-13262 GCA_034783895.1 Geukensia demissa
TTTGTGAATTTAAACCCTCTGCTTTTCTGGTTGTTTGAGTGTAGTCCCTCTGACCCCCCATTTCTTTCCATTTTCATACCTCATTTGACCTTTGAGTCAAGAGAATATAGAAGGTGTATTTTTAATAACGTGATATTGAGAGGAATTCGAAGGTACCAAAGGACAGACAGATATTGTTATGTCGGAAGACAGACAAGACAATGGCCAACAAACTGAAACAAAAGACAAACAAAGAACACAAAAGACTGAAAACTAAAGCTGGAGAAACACAAACCCTACAAACACCAGGGTATGTTCAGATGCTCCGGAAGGGTAAGCAACTCCCGATCCACTAGTGGCAACTGTCATCTTACCCAGTAGACAAAGCGGGTGTATAATCCCAATTAATGTGAATCATGGGCAAGATGATGATTTTATATTTTATATACGATTTTGCTTTAAAACCATAATACTAGATTTCCACTGAAAAACAACTAAGGTCATCATGGAACAAGACTTTTATTGGTGTGAAATACATGTACATAAAAGACTTTGATTAGCATCCACAAAAGTCAATCAATTTATAACAATAAATCAATATCATTAAATAACATTTATTTGTAGAAAATATATAGAAAATGGAGCTGTTTAGAGTCAGGTTAAGTCTATGGTCATGTAGTAAAAAACTTTGGAATGCCTGCCATGGTCAGCATTTGCTACCTAACCAAAAACACCAGAATTCCAAAGTTAGTGGAGTATCTCCATGGTAACACCTGAACATGTTCTACCTAACAGAAAACACAAAAGTGTCAAAGTAAGTTGAGCGTAACAAAGGTAACACCTGAACATGTCCTACCTAACAGAAAACACAAAAGTGTCAAGGTTAGTTGAGCGTAACAAAGGTAACACCTGAACATGTCCTACCTAACAGAAAACACAAAAGTGTCAAGGTTAGATGAGCGTAACAACGGTAACACCTGAACATGTCCTACCTAACAGAAAACACAAAAGTGTCAAGGTTAGATGAGCGTAACAATGGTAACACCTGAACATGTCCTCATTAACAGGAGAATTTAAAATTAGTTGAGTGCAACACCTGAACAGAGAGGTGCTCTACATGATGGAGCTGTCTGGTCATGTAAAGCAGCCATGGAATGCCCTCTAGCATGCATACCTCACTGAAAATACAAGAAGTTCAAGGATTGTCAACTATTACACCTGAACAGAGAGGTACTCTACATGATGGAACTGTCTGGTCATGTAAAGCAGCCTTGGAATTCTCTCTAGCATGCATACCTCACTGAAAATACAAGAAGTTCAAGGAGTGTCAACTGTAACACTTGGACAGATAGATGGAAAAATTTTTTAAAAAATTGTCAAAAATATATTAAAATTTCAGCCATGAAGTATGTCATGTTATATATGAAATTCTACTTTATTGCCATAACTCATCCTGCAGTTAAAATTTAAATTGCCTCAGCACAAAAAATTTCCAATTACCCCTCTAATCAATGGTTTGAGAAAAGTAAACAATTTTACCATGATTTGATTTTAATCAGATTGGGTCCTTTGTTAAACTACTTTAATTTAGATGTAGTGGCCAGCTTGGTTGGAAGGTGGGTTGTACAGAAACAATTCTGAAAGGCACCAACCTAGTAACCATTCCACCATAGATTGGTTCCAATCAAGCAAGTAGTTCCAGACAAGAAGATTTTTAAATGAATTTTGCATAGGGTCTTATGTTAAAATAAGTTCAGCTGCAGCTGGCAGTCAGGGTTAACAATTGTGCTTGGCAAGCCCAGCATGATATGACCATAGCACGTTGACATGTGAGAGGTGAACAAATGAACCTTTGGGAAAGTGTGGACACAGTATTTTGCTGGACCCAATAATGTGCTGGACCCCGTAAAGTTCTGGACTCAGTAAATTGCAGGACAAAGTAATATGACTGGATAAGTGATGATTTTGAACCGCATTATCATCAAAACTGGTGAAACATTTGTTGCATTTTTAAAAATGATTTTGAAAAAACCATCAAATCAGATGAAAATACAATTTTTCCATATTATATGAAATAGAATTTCTCCACACCTCTTTTCCACACTTTTTCCCACCCCTTAAAGCTATAAATTGATTAATTGATTGATTGAATGTTGCTTAACGTCCAGTCGCAAATATTTCATGTATATTCAGGACAAGAGCATATTAATAAACAAGTGAGAACTAATGATGCCATCAGTTGTTTGAAGGCAAGATCATCATATATAATTCTGAAAATGACCCACCTCCTTACAATTCCTTTAATTGAGCTGGTAGTTCTAGACAGGATTTTTATATAAATTTCCTATAGGTCTAGGATTTTTATATAAATTTCATACATATATGTCTAGGATTTTTATATAAATTTCCTATAGAATCCGAAGTTAAAATTAGGTTCTTAGTTGGCTGGTGGGGTTATCTATATGATATTGAAAGGGACCTACCCAGTGAACATTTCTACAAAGTTTGTTTCCAATTGAACTAGTAGTTCCAGTAGAAAAGACTGTTCATATCAAATTTCTTTTTACCTGTTTCACTTACAATAGGTTTCAATGTTGCCTTAAATAGATTGATTGATTGAATGTTGCTTAACATCCATTTTCAAATATTTCAAGCATGTTTAGGAAGAGAGCATGTTATCAAACAATAAATCATAAAATGGGGACATTTGAGTGGTCTGGGATTTGGGGCCAGGGAATTTTCTAGCCACAGGGGTGGGGCCTTTTTTACAGAAGATGTATGGTATTATAGCTCATTGGACATGAACACTGTCATTTAAGATATAACCAAATCAAAGATCATTGTTTAGGTGATCCTATAGTCATCTTTACTGACAGGTGTTAAAGTATAAGTGAACTTCCATTACTTTTAACAATTGTTAATAAAGATGACAATACATTTTTCAAAGGGAGTAGTGACCAATAGATTTGTGAATTTAAACCCTCTGCTTTTCTGGTTGTTTGAGTGTAGTCCCTCTGACCCCTATTTCTTTCCATTTTCATACCTCATTTGACCTTTGAGTCAAGAGAATTTAGAAGGTGTATTTTTAATAACGTGATATTGAGAGGAATTCGAAGATACCAAAGGGACAGACAGAAATTGTTAAGTCGGAAGACAGACAAGACCATGGCCCACATAATGAAACAAAAGACAAACATAGAACACACAACACTACACTGAAAACTAAAGCTGGAGTAACACAAACCCTGCAAACACCAGGGTATGTTCAGATGCTCCGGAAGGGTAAGCAACTCCCGATCCACTAGTGGCACCTATCATGTTACCCAGTAAACAAAGCGGGTGTATAATCACAATTTATGTGAATCATGGGCAAGATGATGATTTTAGATTTTATATATGATTTTGCTTTAAAACCATAATACTAGATTTCCACTGAAAAACAACTAAGGTAACATGTCCTTCCTAACAGAAAACACAAAAGTGTCAAGGTTAGATGAGTGTAACAATGGTAACACCTGAACATGTCCTACCTAACAGAAAACACAAAAGTGTCAAGGTTAGTTGAGCGTAACAAAGGTAACACCTGAACATGTCCTACCTAACAGAAAACACAAAAGTGTCAAGGTTAGATGAGCGTAACAACGGTAACACCTGAACATGTCCTACCTAACAGAAAACACAAAAGTGTCAAGGTTAGATGAGCGTAACAATGGTAACACCTGAACATGTCCTCATTAACAGGAGAATTTAAAATTAGTTGAGTGCAACACCTGAACAGAGAGGTGCTCTACATGATGGAGCTGTCTGGTCATGTAAAGCAGCCATGGAATGCCCTCTAGCATGCATACCTCACTGAAAATACAAGAAGTTCAAGGATTGTCAACTATTACACCTGAACAGAGAGGTACTCTACATGATGGAACTGTCTGGTCATGTAAAGCAGCCTTGGAATTCTCTCTAGCATGCATACCTCACTGAAAATACAAGAAGTTCAAGGAGTGTCAACTGTAACACTTGGACAGATAGATGGAAAAATTTTTTAAAAAATTGTCAAAAATATATTAAAATTTCAGCCATGAAGTATGTCATGTTATATATGAAATTCTACTTTATTGCCATAACTCATCCTGCAGTTAAAATTTAAATTGCCTCAGCACAAAAAATTTCCAATTACCCCTCTAATCAATGGTTTGAGAAAAGTAAACAATTTTACCATGATTTGATTTTAATCAGATTGGGTCCTTTGTTAAACTACTTTAATTTAGATGTAGTGGCCAGCTTGGTTGGAAGGTGGGTTGTACAGAAACAATTCTGAAAGGCACCAACCTAGTAACCATTCCACCATAGATTGGTTCCAATCAAGCAAGTAGTTCCAGACAAGAAGATTTTTAAATGAATTTTGCATAGGGTCTTATGTTAAAATAAGTTCAGCTGCAGCTGGCAGTCAGGGTTAACAATTGTGCTTGGCAAGCCCAGCATGATATGACCATAGCACGTTGACATGTGAGAGGTGAACAAATGAACCTTTGGGAAAGTGTGGACACAGTATTTTGCTGGACCCAATAATGTGCTGGACCCCGTAAAGTTCTGGACTCAGTAAATTGCAGGACAAAGTAATATGACTGGATAAGTGATGATTTTGAACCGCATTATCATCAAAACTGGTGAAACATTTGTTGCATTTTTAAAAATGATTTTGAAAAAACCATCAAATCAGATGAAAATACAATTTTTCCATATTATATGAAATAGAATTTCTCCACACCTCTTTTCCACACTTTTTCCCACCCCTTAAAGCTATAAATTGATTAATTGATTGATTGAATGTTGCTTAACGTCCAGTCGCAAATATTTCATGTATATTCAGGACAAGAGCATATTAATAAACAAGTGAGAACTAATGATGCCATCAGTTGTTTGAAGGCAAGATCATCATATATAATTCTGAAAATGACCCACCTCCTTACAATTCCTTTAATTGAGCTGGTAGTTCTAGACAGGATTTTTATATAAATTTCCTATAGGTCTAGGATTTTTATATAAATTTCATACATATATGTCTAGGATTTTTATATAAATTTCCTATAGAATCCGAAGTTAAAATTAGGTTCTTAGTTGGCTGGTGGGGTTATCTATATGATATTGAAAGGGACCTACCCAGTGAACATTTCTACAAAGTTTGTTTCCAATTGAACTAGTAGTTCCAGTTGAAAAGACTGTTCACATCAAATTTCCTTTTACCTGTTTCACTTACAATAGGTTTCAATGTTGCCTTAAATAGATTGATTGATTGATTGAATGTTGCTTAACATCCATTTTCAAATATTTCAAGCATTTTTAGGAAGAGAGCATGTTATCAAACAATAAATCATAAAATGGGGACATTTTGGGTGGTCTAGGAGTTGGGGCCAGGGAATTTTCTAGCCACAGGGGTGGGACCTTTTTTACAGAAGATGTATGGTATTTTATAGCTCATTGTGACCATGAACACTGTCATTTGAGAGGTTACCAAATCAAAGATCATTGTTTAGGCGATCCTATAGTCATCTTTATTGACAGGTGTTAAAGTACAAGTGAACTTCCATTACTTTTAACAATTTTAATAAAGATGACAATACATTTTTCAAAGGGAATGGTGACCTATAGATTTGTGAATTTAAACCCTCTGCTTTTCTGGTTGTTTGAGTGTGTCCCTCTGACATTTACCCTATTTCTTTCCATTTTCATACCTCACTTGACCTTTTGAGTGAAGTGAATTTAAAAGGTGTATTTTTAATAACATGATATTGAAAGGAATTCGAAGATACCAAATGGACAGACAGAAATTGTTAAGTCGGAGGACAGACAAGACAATGGCCCACAAACTGAAACAAAAGACTACACTGAAAACTAAAGCTGGAGAAACCCTACAAACACAGAGTAAGTTCAGGTGCTACGGAAGGATAAGCAACTCCTGATCCACTAGTTGCACCTGTCATGTTACCCAGTAGACAAAGCAGGTGTATAATCACAATCAATGTGAATCATGGGCAAGATGATGATTTTAGATTTTATACATGTATATGATTTTGCTTTAAAACCATAATACGAGATTTCCATTCACATGATATTATGTCCTTCCTCAGTAAACCAGGTGAAAACCATAATACTAGATTTCGATTAACATGATATTATATAACGGAGGTGGTTCGCAAGCACATACCTATAATACGACCGCAGCACGTTGAAATGTGAAAGGTGGACGAAAGATCTTTTGGGTAAGTGTGGACACAGTATTTTGCTTGACACAATAATGTGTTGGACACAGTAATGTGCTGGACACAGTAAAGTTCTGGACACAGTAAAGTGCTGGACACAGTACAGTGCTGAACACACCATAATATGACAAAGAAGATTAAGATGGCCGCCGGTATGGTCAGTAGCTGAAAATCAGCTCAGCAGTTTTTTGACATTTTTGAAGGATTAATGGAGAATTGCATAATGAAAGTTATATATAAATGTCCATATTTGATCCAGCTTTATTATGAGATTATTTTTTCTGAGATTTGACTATTTTTTGGAGAGAAAAATTAAAAAAAACATTTTTCTATCATTATAATCTAAGGATTTTGAGAACTGCTCACCTAAACTTGTGGATGTTCTGTATTTTTCACCTTTGGAGTTATAAAGGATTATAAAGGATTATAGAAAAGAAATGTCTGATAAAAAACAAGGCACAGTTCAAACATTGCTTGCAGCAAGGAGAAACACCAGTAACAAAGGAACATCTGAAAAACCTCCAAAAGAACCTAAACGAACTCATTCAGATGTTTCAATGGACTCAAGTGTTGATTTGGGTGGTATCCAAAATGATTTAGATGTCATAAAAGGAAGCCTTCAGAGCGTAGTGAAAAAGACAGATCTTGATGAGGCACTCAAACAGGTAGTTAAAACCAATGATTTGGAACAAATTGTTACAACTATAGTTACAAAACTGATGAACAATATGAAAGAGGAAATAGAGCAAAAATTTGAAAAAGCATTTAAAGAGAAAACTGGAAAACAACAGAAAGCTATTGAAAGTTTAAGTGAAGAGAATGAGCATCTTCGAGAACTGATTGCAGAGCAGAGGAGAACTATTTCTGATTTACATAAGACTGTATCAGACAATGAAATGAGATCAAAAGAAGCACTGAATATGAGTAATTACAATGAACAATACTCTAGAAAATTCAACATTAAGGTGATGAATTATCCTGAGCAGAAAGAAGAAAATATAAAGTCCATCTTTGTAGATAAAATTGCAAAAGAGGATCTAAATGTGACTATTGAGCCAAATGAAATCCAGGCGATTCATAGAATACGTGGTAAGACAGGAGAGCCATCACCTATCTTAGTTAAATTCATCAACTCTGAAGTGAAAACAAGAGTTATGAGGCAGAAAAAGAACTTGCCCCCAACTATAAAATACAGACTTGTAGACGATGTCACAAAGCATAATATGGGACTAATAACACTTCTACGTGACACCAAAAAATTTGAAAATGTCTGGTATTACAATTGTGCTGTATATGGAAAAACTGAATCAGGATCTAAATATAAATTTGACATCCTTGAGGATATTCAGAAAAAAATTAAGTAAAATATAAATATATAAAACTGGAACAGGATTTCAATTGTTTTTGAAGATTTCTATTCATTATATAAAAAATGCATAATATGTAAGTATTTGCTTTGTCATATTTTTGCTTGCATTAGTTACACTGCTCAGTAAATTTAAGTTTGATCACTAGTGAGTTGTCCACCCCTTGACAGGTTAAAAGGGGTGATATTAAATATTTATATATATGTTTGCCTCTCTTAACCATTGTTGTTTGAGTAGATAGGTCACTAGTGTTTTGTTGGCTTTTTGTATTTTGTTTGATTATTGCTTGTTTTGAGAAAAAATGTATTTCTTAAGGCAAGCAATAATTAAACAAAATAATATAGGTACAAAAATTATTATTTTTCAATAATATAATTTGTTGATTGGTAACATCATATTGCAGGTGAAATATTTTATATGGAGATAACTTTCATTTGAGAACCATTTTCACTGTAATTTACTTTATCAATGGGGAGATAATCTGTTACTTAATCAAATTCTAGTATCTATGTGGAAGCCAGAAAACGTATTTTTCTAATAATATAGGTACAAAAAATGTACTTTTAAAATAATATAGGTATGAAAATTATTATTTTTCAATAATACAATTTGTTGATTGGTAACATCATATTGCAGGTGAAATATTTTATGGGGAGATAACTTTCATTTGAGAACCATTTTCACTGTAATTTACTTTATCAATGGGGAGATAATCTGTTAGTTATCAAATTTTAGTATCTATGTGGAAGCCAGAAACTGAAAATTTAGTTGATTTTGTATAATTGTAAAATATGATAAGAGTTGACAAGGGTATGGTATGTGTCAATTACTGCTATTCAATTTGATATTTGGAAAATGTTTTCCATAACAAAAGTCAAAACCAGTCATCTTATGTGTGAAAGTGTGAGAGGGTGTGAGATTGAATATATATTACTCAAAGACTTGCTTCATTTGCTTACAATGACCACTGGTATTACCTAGATGGATAATGATGTGAAGATATTATCCATGAATGTAAGGGGCCTTTTCTCTAACAAGAAAAAATGTTTGGATATTTTTAATTGGGTCAAGACAAAAAATCCTACAATTGTATGTTTACAGGAAACCCATAGTACTGATGAAGTAATGAGAACATGGGAAAATGAATGGGGTGGTACTGCTTATTTCAGTAACTGTACTAGTAAAAGTGCAGGAGTGTTTATTTTGTTTAGAAATACAATAGATTTTAAGGTCAACAATATTGCTATTGATTTTAATGGCAGATATATTGTAGTAGATTTGTCATTACAAGAGCAACGTCTAACCCTAGTCTGCTTATATGGTTATAACACAGACAAACCCCAATTTTTTCACGAGATCATGCAGAAAATAACAGTGTTTAAAAATAACAGTGTCATTTTATGTGATGACTGGAACTTTGTCCAAGACAAATCTTTGGATACTTATAATATTGTTCTTGATAGACATTCCAAATCACGTGATAAGGTGCAGGAATTAATTGAAAATTTTGATTTAGTTGATCCTTGGAGAGTATGTTATCCTACTGAAAAAAAATTTACATGGCGTCAACATACACCAGTTAAACAAAGCAGAATTGACTATTTTCTGGTGTCAGAAGATTTGTACTCTGTTATGAGAAAAACAAAAATCATACCTGGATACAAAACTGACCACTCAGCTATTGTCTTTGATTTTTCTGTATCCAATACCTTGTAAAGGATACTGGAAATTCAATGCACAACTCCTTAAAGATGTTGAATATATTAATTTAGTGAAGTCATGCATTACAGAAACAATTAATGAATATTTGGTGTCAGGGGATACTTCTGATTGTCTAAATATTCAATTATCTTGTAATGATCAGTTATTCTGGGAGATATTAAAGGTAAAAATTCGAAGCCTATCCATATCATATAGCATTAAAAGGTCAAAAGAAAATAGTAAACTTGCCAAAAATTTAGAGGAAGACATCCAAAAGCTAGAAGACTGTTATACTAAAAATCCAAATAATTATAACAAAACTTTGTTGGAGGGAAAAAAGTGTGAACTAGAAAAATATAGAGAAAAATTTGTTGAAGGGTTTTTGTTACGCTCTATGGCCAATTGGCATGAGAATGGGGAAAAATGCACAATTTTTTTTTGTAGTTTAGAGAAGAAAAACTATGTCAATAAAACTATATCAGAACTGATCGATGATAATGGTAAACATATATCAAAACAGTCAGATATTTTAAAAACACAAGAGAACTTTTACAAAAAATTATACACTTCAAAATTTAAAAATACAACCAACATAGAAAACAATTTCTTTTTTCAACACAATGTTAAACTTTCGGAAGAACTTAAAGAATCTTGTGAGGGGGGAGTTCACTTTTACAGAATGTGGTGCTGCTCTAAAACAGATGCAGAATTATAAGAGTCCTGGTTCCGATGGTTATACTTCTGATTTCTATAAATTTTTCTGGAAAGATGTTGGTCCTTTTGTATTTCGTTCTTTGAACTTTGGATATAAAGAGGGTAAATTTTCAGATTTTCAATTGCAGGGAGTCATTACTTGTATACCGAAAGAAAATAAGGATAGGAGATATATGTCAAATTGGCGTCCCATAAGTCTTTTAAATACAGACCTTAAGATTGCATCAGCAGCAAAAGTTAACATGATTAAAAAGGTTCTACCAGAAATTATCAGTGATACTCAAAAAGGTTTTATCAAAGGCAGATTTATTGGAGAAAACACTCGTTTGTTGTATGATCTCATGCACTATCTTGAGGAAAATAATTTGGAAGGACTGCTTCTGATGATAGATTTTGAAAAAGCATTTGATTCGATTGAATGGCCTTTTCTAATAAACAGTTTAAAAAGTTTCAATTTTGGCCCTTCTATTTGTAAATGGTTTTCAGTATTTTATAATGATGCAAAAAGTTGTGTTATTAACAATGGTTTCATGTCAAGTTTTTTCAATTTAGAGAGAGGTTGTAGGCAAGGAGATCCCCTTTCTCCTTATCTATTTATTATTGGTGTAGAATTACTCTCCTTGAAAATCAAGTCAAACATTAATATTAAAGGGATTATTGTAAATAATACAGAATCATTGATTAGTCAGTATGCAGATGATACATTCCTAGTATTGGATGGTAGTGAAAGATCTTTAAAGGAGTCATTGGGATGCTTTGAAAAGTTTTACCAGATCTCAGGTCTAAAGATGAATCCTTCAAAAACAAGAGCAGTATGGATTGGCAGTAAACATGGTAAAAGGTATTCAGATCTAATTTTGTGTCCTGAAAAAAATCTTCATTGGTCACATACAAATTTCAGACTATTGGGTATCAAATTTTCTCTTGATTTGTCCTCGTAGATCTTAATTGTCAAACAAAAAAATCAAGGAAGTTACAAAATAATTAAAAAGCTGGCAACACAGGAAACTGTTCCTACTTGGTAAAATCACTGTCATTAAGTCTTTGGCATTATCTAAATTTGTACATTTGTTAACTTCTTTGCCAAATCTAAAAGCAAGCAGTTTGAACTATTTGAATAAAATCTTCTACAATTTTATTTGGGATGGCAAACCAGATAAAATTAAGACAAATATTTTGATTGGTGATTATTTAGAGGGTGGCTTGAAAATGGTACATCTTGAATCATTTAGTTCTTATTTAAAAGTGGGATGGGTGAAAAAATTCTTGGGTAATTTGTCTGGTAACTGGCAAAGTGTTATTGGAGTAGAGTTAGAAAGATATGGAGGAGAGAGAGTATTTAGCTTACAGAGAGAAAAAATGAAAATTATTGCAGAAAAAATATGCAATCCTTTCTGGAAAGATGTTTTAGTCAGTATGTATCTTGCAAAACCAGACACCAAGCAAACAATGCCAGATATTCTTTCTCTTGATGTCTTAAATTTTGTTGATATAGAGGATTTCCCCTTTTTTAAGAGATGGAATACATTTGGTATTAAGAACTTGTGTGATCTTATCAATACTGAGAAAACAGATTTTGTACCTTTTGAATATATCAGACAAAACTGCAACACTAGCAACTTTGTAAAGTATTTTAGTCTTCTATCAAATATACCCCAAGAGTTTAAGCAATATATTAAAAATAATTTGGATAAATTTGATGTTCAAGGATTTATGCCAGCTGATTCTTTTATAGACAGAATACTTTCAAACAAAAGTTTAAAATTTGTATATAACTACATAGTACACAGTGTTGCTGTACAACCAGTAACTAAGATTTTAGCTTGGGAACAGTTGTTTGATTGTGAAATAGACAATTGGGCTTCTTATTTTGACATAACAAAGAGAGCCTGTAGAGATTCTTATCTCAGGAATTTTCAATACAAATTTTTACATCGTATTATCCCAACAAATACATTTTTATATAAAATTCACCTAACAGAGTCTAAAGTCTGCACTTTTTGCAAAAATTATGATGAAACAGTTGGACACTTATTTTTTGATTGTCCAATAACATCAAACTTTTGGGATCAGTTTTTTGAATGTCTTAGAATTCATTTTACCCATATTGAAGTAGAAAAAAGACACATATTGCTTGGTTTTCTTGAGGAATCCCTTCTTCTTAATTTATTGATCATTATTGCAAAAAACTATATATTCAAATGCAAATTAGATAAAAAGCTACCCAATATACCAGAAGTAAAAAATAAAGTTAGAAAATACATGTCAGTAGAATTGTACATAGGATCTCTGAGTAATACCCCTGAAAAAGCAGAGAATTTTTGGGCCCCCATCCAAAAAATTTTTCCCTTAGCAACATCTTGATTTAAAACCCACTTTTCAAAAATTGGTCATGATGGTCAAAAGAAGCAAGTCCAGTTTTTTTTTAATGATAATTAAATGGTGTGAGAGTGATGTGAGAGAAGAGAGAAAATCATGAGGAATGTTAGAAGTGAAATGTGCTTTAAATGGAAAATCTATATTATTTAATTGAAATGATTATAACAACTCTGGTCTGCGTGAATCAGAATTTGAATTTTTGTTTGTGTTAATTTAGTTTATGTCAATACCCCGTTACACCCTGGTCAGGTGGGGATGAAGGGGTTGATGTAAAACCCTGACTAAAAAAAAAAAAAAAAAAAAAAAAAATAGATTCATAAAGTAACAAACAAATGGTATTAAAAATTTGTCTCCAAGTAAACTTATTTAGCATTCAAAACTAATAGGTTCTTCAAATGTGCATATTGAAGATTTGGGATGTCTTTAATACTGTGAGAATCTCCTTCTTTTTCCTGAGTAAATCATAGCAGAACAAGGAAAATGACATATAATTTCTTACCCAAGTGGAAGAAATACCAGTAATTCAATATGAATGAGTGTAAGAACTTATTTCTTCCGTTTTTATGATGAATATATCATATATGTCAATTCTTGAGTGGAATACATCTCCTGACAAGTTATGCATTTGTGACATTGTAGCAATTGTCATTATAACAACCATGACTTTAATCTGACAATTTTATTCATTAATTGGTCATTTGAGACAGCCTGAAACAACCCTGTCTCCAAAAGGATATGCATGAAAACAATAACAAAAAAGTTACATACATGTACCGTATATACTCGCATAAAAGTCGGTAATTTGGGAGCTGAAAAGTCTTTCCTTGGAAGGGGTCCGACTTATAAGCGAGGCCTAGCCGAAGAA
>JARWCS010266083.1:0-13262 GCA_034783895.1 Geukensia demissa
TCAAAATATCAAAAGAATCGGTTCATCACATCAAAAGATAAGTTGCGGAAACCTTTGTGTCCACAGACAGAAGACGCGGAAGACGACAACGCCATAACATACCGGTAATACGACCGCAAAAAATGTCGAACTCTTTTTTGCAAGCCATGTAATTAGCTTTATTATTTGAGGTGGCTCTTTCAAGCCAGTCACAATACTGAGGCATTTCCAGCCATCTGTTAGAAAACTGCCAGGCATGATTAGATCAGATTTTCTTCCCGACTTTGTGTACTCAGATCAGCGAAAGCATTAACAAATGCTCATCATTGTCAATTTATTTTATTGATAAAACAAACAGTCAGTAATAAGTTATATCATACTTCGTAAGTAAGATAATACACATTTAATACATATCTGAATTGCTGTTATAGAACAAAATTACTATGCGCTATTTTGCGGAAACAACTTTATTTTTAGAATAGGGAAACCACCCGGGGACGGGAGTTGAATGTGATCAAAAAGATCAATGTCCGTTGATCAGAAAATGTTCTTCCCTGCAAAACAGCACTTTTAAATTGATTTTAGAGGATATCAGATTCTCAAGGACTTTCAAGTACCTCTTTGAGAATTTAAGTACTTTCAAGTCCTTGATTTTCCACATTTCGTTTTTAAGTACTTTCAAGGATTTTAAGCACCTGTACGAACCCTGTTGAACCTAAGTTTGGTATTAATTGTTATAGTGGTATCAGGGGAGAAGATTTTTTTGTGAAGTTAATGCCAAACTATGGACAGATGACATACGTGAAGTGATGGCAATAGCTCTTATGACACTTTGGGTCAGGTGAGTTAAAAAGATATTTGCTTCTAAATTCAAATTCCAATGAAATAAATGTTGGTTGTGTGTTTCTTTTGAAGGTCAGTATATATCCCATGATATCCCTCATTAATCAACTTTAACTTACCAATGTTAGTTTTTATGTCATCAAATAAAGCCTGGGTTTGGTGGTGAGGCAGTTTTTTCTGATGTAATCCTCAAGCGAAAAGCTACTTTCGTCCAGTACATTCTGCTTAAAATCTGCAACCATTTTATGGAAATGGTCCCATTTTCCTTTGACAGATACACCTATAAATACAAGAAAGATTATCTAATTTTTTAATCTACAGCATATCATATGTCATCTGAAAAGAAGCATTGACTTCCAGGATATTATGCATGAAGTAACAATGAGTAACTGCTCTTTCCATTCCCTTCACTAGTTACAAATGAAATATTAATAATTATATTTAAATATTCAACAATTACCTTAAACTTTAGAACACAGATAACGTCAAAGTGCTAATCCTTACAAGAGTAAGCATTTAAGTACTGTAAATTCAGAAATTATTGCAATGTTTTTATCATTGTAAAAAATATGACAGGGCATGAATTGCAATAATTAAAAATCACATTCTCAGATCTACTGGTTGCCTTTTACTACAAAGTTAAAAAAATTGCAATAATAAAACTCGCACTTTTGTCCGAAATCGAACATTTGCAATAATAAATGCATGCAATAATTTCTAAATTTACAGTATTTCTTTTCTGCTTGCATTATCAAAGAACTTATTAAGGTTGGCCTTTCAAAAATTTTTGTTAAACAGATACTAACGAACCTGCATACCAAGTTTCACGAGTTTAAGGACAATAGTTCTTGAGGAATGAAGATGCCCAAAATACTTTTATCATTGCTATAAAATTTACTGCAAAATGACAAACTCATTCATCCGAAAATTCAAAGTCAAGGTCAAATGATGTTTGTTTTACAGCATTTCTAAAGAACATTCAAACCAAAATTTATTCACATGCCAAAAGACTTTTATTTCATACGAGTTGAAACTTTCTGAGAAGCTCAAAAGGAAAATCAAGATCATGGATTAATGATGGAGATGCAGTAGTATCTTGCTAAGGTATATGCATACTAAGTTTCATCAACCTTGGACAAAAGTTCTTGAGATATGGTGGTTCCTAAAAAACTTTAACCCATATGCTAATGCTGCCACCAGCGCTATACCACTGGTAGGCAATCAAAAAGTCTGGGACCTGCTAGCCAGGTGAAATAAAAATGAGATTTACAGCTCTATATTCTGTTTTTCAGCAACAGGGTAATGTTTTCAGATAATTTGAAAACAAAACAATATTTTTGTACATAATACACTAAAGTTAGTTTGCAATATACATGTAGTAACTTGTATCAGAGGCGATAAAATTTGAATAAGTAGTGGAAAAGTATGGTGGACACATAGGGATGATCATAGCACACATGACATTTGAGTAAGTCATTCTTAAAAGTGTGGAAAACTACTGTTGTGAAGGATCATCAATATTGTACTTCCACAACTTAAAACATATATTTAAATAACCTCTGCAACACTAAATACATACAAATTAATCACAATTATTACCACTAGGAGAGAACAAGTCCTTTGCTTTATCCAATATTTCTTTGTATGATGCATTAAACAACATTTCTACGACTCTGCTTCCTCCTCCAGTTTTTAGTCTGACCTGTGCATATCTACCATTTTCATAACACAACCATCCTAAATTAATTTTGACACTGGTTCGCTGTTTTTTGCTCTGGTTTGACTAAAATATCATTAAAAAAATTATTTAATAGCAAAAATCCATGCTTTCCCTGTCCCATAAATTCCAGATACAACTCCTTTAAAATAAATTGGTGTTTTTAACTCCATATCAAGTTTCGTGAAATTTGTCAAGCAGTTAAAATGCCAGTTAAAGAGGCAATTTTGAATCCTATAGATGGAAACACATATGACAAATGCAGTATTAAACATGTGATACTCTGGCTGAGAGTCAAAATCTTCTAACTTTTCAACCCATCTTCCTGTCTTCCTGACTTTTTGTGTAATCTCCCACTTTTCCAGGACTTTGATATGTATATCTTCAATAAATATTTGTTCTTTCATAAAATATATTCTTCAGGTGTGGGTGCGGTCAATAAGACAGACATCAATTTAACTGCTAACAGTGTCAATAAGATTTTCATTGCCATGATTATACCTTGATGACTATATAACCAGAGGCTCCCAGGAGCCTGTAATCCCTCACCTGGTACAAAGTTGCCACGAAAAAATCTACATTAAAACCAATTTATTTAACTTTGGTTCCCATAGCACAAGAAAATTTGCCTGAGGCAGCCCTATTGGCTGGCTGATGGAGTCACTGCATGCAATTCTGAAAGAAACCCATCTAAGGACCTTTTCAACAAAGTTTAGTTGCAATGGAGCAAGTTGTTCCAGATGAAAATATTTTTCAATGAATTTCCTATACCGTCCTTTTTCAATGAATTTCCTATAGTCCTTTTTCAATGAATTTCCTATAAGGTCCTATGTCAAACTAAGTATTTTTAGCCTGGCGGCCATTGTGTTCGAAGGTTGGGTTATCGGACATTATTTTAATAAAGGACCATCCAAGGACCATTCCAGCCAAATTTGGTGAAGATTGGCTCAATACTTTCAGTGGAGAAGATTTTTTAAAATTTCATCCCCTTTTTTTCTATTTTAAGTCTGGCGGCCATTTTGTTCAGAAGTCGGTGTTGTCAGACACAATTTTAGAAGAGGACCAGCCAAGGATCATTTCAGCATAGTTTGGTTAAAATCAACACAGTAGCTTCCGAGGAGAAAATTTTTGAAATTCATCCCCCCCATTTTCTATTTTTAGCATGGCAGCCATTTTGTTTGGAGGTCAGGGTCATCGGACTTAATTTTAGTAAAGGACCATTCCAACCAAGTTTGGTGAAGATTGGCTCAATACTTACAGAGGAAAAGGTTTTTTTTTTAAATTTCATCCCCCTTTTCTCTATTTTTAGCCTGGCAGCCATTTTGTTTGGAGGTCGGTGTTGTCAGACATAATTTTAGAAGAGGACCATCCAAGGATCATTTCAGCAAAGTTTGGTTAAAATCAACATGGTAGTTTCAGAGGAGAAGATGTTTGAAATTCAGGTGACATACTACAACTGTGTAACATCTTATCACAATCCAATGAACAGTTAAGGAGGACAAGAACTGACAAGGTACCTCCCTCTTTTTTCTAGAAAGTATATACATCTAAGATGAATTATTTCCCCTTCCAAATTTCAAGCAGCAACCATATTACTTCGTGCACATCTTCAGGTTATGTGACAATATGTGGTTTCTTTTTCATTGTTTCATATATCTTTCATTTAAATGTACATGTACAAGGCAGCTTATGAGACAGAAATTCATTCGAGAATAAAATTGCCACTTTTAACTGGGCTTTTTTAAAAGATTAGCACCCTACCTTGACAAAATCCTAGCTAGAGTATTTGACAAGTGTCAGTCCTACAAAGATTCTCAAGGTGAAAATGACTTTACCAGAAACATTCAGCTTTAACCAGACATAAGAGATTCTTACAAACCAAAACTGAAAAAATTAATACAATGCATAAAAACAATACTAGATAAGATGTCCAATACTACTAAGGCACACAATTTTTTCAGAGCGACTTGATTTTTACCAGATTTGTCAGTTGGTCAGGTCTCCTTCACAATCTCTGGTCATATTATAGGGTTATTGCATTTATTGGGGAATACTGTCACGAGCAAACATCAAATATTTTACGAGCTTGCGAGTGAAATATGATGCAATGCGGTACAACTGGATATTTATAGGGTAATCTAATTTTCATGTTATTTCGCGGTTACTTTAAGGCCGCAAAAATTGAATTCGCAGAAAAAATGTTTCCTTGTATCGTTTATATTTGCGAATAACGAGAACCGCAAAAATTAAAATTCGCAGAGATAAAATATATACTTTTCAAGTCGAAACCGCAAAAATTTCGTTCCGCAAAAATTACCAGGTATACGGTATCTTTGAAAACAAACACTAGTGATTGGTGAACAAAACTTTCAGGAAATGTTCAGTATCTAATGCCAATGTTCACATTCTGTTTTGATATTTTTAAAATATTATTTGAGGTTTTCTATTGCAAAACATGGAACTTTGCCAATGCAACACATGAATGGAACCCATTTTGTGGCATTTACTCCCTTCATACTCCCGAGTCAATATCAGTTAAACCTTTACATAATCATTGTTATATAGTGCTACCAAAGAGCTTCTATTTTGATTTTCATTCCCACCAGTAATGCGGTTTGCTATTTTAAATATTGTTCTGAACAATATTTAGAGTTTTCCATTTAAAATTATAACTTCAAATGGAAAAGTGAAGAAATGACAGAGTCAGCTAGAGTCCCACCGAGGGAATTCTATGTATCCAATAGCAGGTAGTTGAATGGCAGACCTGAAAATGGCTAATTATACAAAATATCATTCTCAAGCTGAATACCAATTTACACAGGCAATTTTGGTTCACATGGAATTCATGTGAGATTAACCTTATACAAATTCTCATGTGCAATTTAAGTGAAGATGTACAAGTGAAATTCACATGTGAATTTCATCAGAACTGAGATTCATGTGAAATTCATGTGATTTGAGATGTTGATATGTGCTTCATATTACATTATATATTCAGTTGAGTTTCACATGAACTTTATGTATGTTAATCTAAATATGTAAATATTTTTCATTACTAGAGATAATGTGATGTTCAAAAGTAATTCACATAAAAATATCACACAAATTTAATGTGATCTCTGGTGAAATTCTTGTGAGATTAACATGAACTTCAAGTGAATCAAGATTCAATGCACTTAGTATGATGGGATTCAAACTCATAGGAGATTGAGGTATCAAATTACAATAGTCCTACACAACTTAATCCTTTTTAATGAAATAGCCCTTACTTGACAATACAGTATTTGGCAAGAAAATCTAGCGGGTCCTTCATCTCTTTAATCTCCTCCTTGGTGACAGGGGCCTCCGCTGGCTGCTTACTCCTTCTCTTGTGTGTAGACTTTGGCCTAAAATCAATACAATTGCAAACACTAAGATTGATTTATTAATTTCTATTGAACATATTTCATGCATATTCAGGATGAGAACAAAAATTATCAAACAGTAAATCAAAAAGTAGGTAAGCTAAGGGATTGGGCCCTGGGAGTTGTCTAACCACACATTGCCAACTAGGGACAGTTTGGGTAGGGCTGGAAATCTAGCCTAAGCAACTGGCCATAAACTATCACTCACAACATGCGGTTACAAAGAGATCTTTATGTGCTGGAAGCATAGCTTTCTCCCAACATGGGGTACAGTGTTAATGTTCCCATCAGCATTTCAGAACAGAAGACTAAAGAAATTCACAATTGCATACTTCAATGATTGAGAGGAACAATACAGTGAAACTTCTCTACAACTGGCACTCAGAAAGCTGGCCTACCTCTGTAGACTGGCCACAATTACTAATGTCCTAATTGTTTCTGCTATTGTAAATTATACTTTGTAATTTGCCACCTCTTCAAACTGGCCAAAATTTTTTGTCCCATTGCTGGCCAGTGTAGAAAATTATATTCTTAGCAATTGATAACTGCATTTGTACAGTCTAAATAGTTTTAAAATCCTCAATTTACTCGCCAAGCAACAGAATCTTAAGTTTTGATTATCTGGACTGTAAAAACGTTTTACTAGGGATAATTTGAAAGATATATATAGATGGCAAACAAAACTATATTTAAACAGATATAAAATACTCTATTATTTTTTGTAAAACTAGGTTTTCTGCAAGAGTTTTTTTTAAGCCATTTGATGCATTGTTTAAAAATACCAATGATTTCAGTACAAATATAAATTCAAGAAGAAAAATTTCCCTCCAAGACTATGTTGATTTTACAGTTGTGAACCACAGATCTTTTAAATCAAATGTGTGTATTAATATAATAATTATAAAATAGGAGAAAAACTGTTTTAAAAGTAATGGATAGAAACTTTGACAAATCTTACTTCAGCTGTGTTTATCTTTATGAAAATCCAATCACAGATGACACTATGACAGATGTTTAAAAACTTTTCATTTTACAGGGGATTTTACACTTCTCAGATTTTTGTCCAAAGTCTACAACTTCTGTGGAACAGTTATAAAACATCCATTTTATTACTCATTGACAGCAGTTGTATCTTCAAATTAAACACATGTTCATTCACCAATATAGAACAAGACATACTGTGAGCAAAACTCAAAAAATACCCCCACTACCCCCATTGGTACTCTGCCCTCGGAATCAGCCGAGATTAAATTCCTTCCTAAGTGCAATTCTACACATAGTGTCCACTGTTCATGTAAAGTTTCATTGAAATCTGTTGAACGGTTTAGGAGGAGTTGAGCTTAAAGATATGTGGACCAACAGACAGACAGGGTAATTCCTATATACTCCCAAAACTGTTTCCTACAAAAGTACAGAAAGTCCACAATTTTAGGAATTTAAACTTACATGTTGACTTTCTTTTTTCTCGGAGTTGGTGACTTCTGTGCCTCTTTTAACTTGGGTACAGGAAGTATGGTTGTCCGTCTATCTTCTTTTACAACTGGTTCCTGAAATGATTTTTTTTTGGAGCCATATCATGGTGAGAACAAAGATACTATATCAAGCACAGTTAAAATTGTGAATAAAAAAAGTATATTTTGAGTAAAATCTATTTTAAAACCTGCTATATGCTTGTCAATATGAATTTCTTTAAAAAAAAAAATTTTGCATCAATACTTTAATAACTTATTTAGCTTCAAGTTTCTTAGAAATTCCTGTTTTTTTTAAAGTCAATGTAACAAAAACATTTGCTTAATGCAGAGGTACCAATAATTCCTCTGTGAATGACACATTTATAAACTAATAGTTTGGAACATCTCATTTTTTGGTTAGCTCTGAGTATCTGAGACTGTTGTTAAACAGTTCATACATATATGTCTTTTATTTGGCCTTTTAGTAGCTCTCCATATAAGAATCATAACATATCTAGAAAACTGAAACATACCACAAGAAAACTAAGTATTTTTAAACTTTTTTATCTATGAATTCTCAAAGTTAAAAACTTTAAAAAAAAAAAAAAAAAAAAAAAAAGCCAAAAATTGCAAAATTGCCTCTTATAAAGAAATATTGCTCTAATCGTTTACAGTTGTTATTCTGTAAAATAACATATTATCTCCCCTGTTGTATATTTGACGATGCAAAATGTACAGCATAGGAGTAGTTGGGGTGAGCCCCATATTTGGCCCAAATTTTTAGATTTTATTACACAACAATAGGTTGTTGTGAAAATGCTGTTCAATAACCCTCTTTTTATAATTTTTGTACTAATATAATTATCATCACTTGAGTTTATCAATTTCTATCTAAGCCTACATCAAAATAATGAGGTCAAACCTTTTTCTTCTCTACAATATCTGGTAATGGTGGAGTATCCAACCTAACCAGTTCTGGTAACTTGATGGGTGTGGTGTCCTCCTCAACTTCTACCTCTGGGGTCACAATGGCCGTCTCTGGTTCTACCTCCTGTGGAATGGGGGTCTTCGGGGTACAACTCTAAATAATAAGTATTTCTAATTGCTATATCTCTAATTAGGGTTAGGAATCAGTATGAAAATGACGATTAATAAGAATAATCAGACACCATGTCCTGATTCAGTTATTGATTATAATCTGTTTTGATTCCTCAAATTATTTAGGCATTTATAAAAATACTTTTCTAATTTATATTTTGTTTTTCTGAAATACCTGCATAGGTACATATATTTGTGTGCTATACATAGAAAAGTGTTATTCTGTTTATATTTTGTTTTTCTGAAGTACCTGCATAGGTACATATATTTGTGTGCTATACATAGAAAAGTGTTATTCTGAAAAGTACATCAGTTTTCAGAATTTCTTTACCCTTTACTTCTGCATTTTTTAATATGAATTTTATATATACACACTGAAATATTTCAATTGGTGTAATATGTAGGCAAAGAGATACAACTCAAAAAGACTTGTTGTTAAGTGACTAACTAAACTAAAGTTTGATAGAAGATTTTCTCTGTTATGATGTGAAATAATCTTCGCACCCATTTTGGCTTTGTAATGTGTGAAAGCAGTTTGTATGAAATGCACATACTGTGTCATACTCTCCTTTTCTTAGGTGGTCACATAGCAGCAAAGATAGGGATTATTCAGTGCAAGTGAAAGAATCAAATTACACTAAAGTACAAAACAAAAAATCTCAAGACACCGTAAAGTAAGAATTCTATTGTTATCTGACATGAATGCCTTGTCAGAGAACAGAAATCATAACCTCAAGTGTCTTAAATTTTTTCATAGCACCTCAATGGTGTAATGTCTAGCATGCTAGCCTCGGGTGGGAAGGGCGCAAGTTCAATCCCTGGTCAAGTCAGACAAAAGACAATACTGCTTTTCTACTAAGCACACATCATTTAGGAGTAAGAACAAAGATTGGTCAGCCCAGACAGAATAATGTGTTTGGGTAAAGTGGCAGGTCTTCCTGAGGACTGTTGTTCTTGAGCTAGCACATTAAAAATCCTGCTCAGCATGTTGATCTAGTACACAGCAGGATTCATTCATGATCACTAATTAATATGCTCTGGTCCTGAATATGCATGACATATTTGTTGCTGGATGTTAAGCAACATTGGTTCAATCAATCAATCAATCAATCAATTTTCTCATCTTGTACCTTTGGTGCCCTTAGATTCTAAATATGCCTATGGTCATTTGCAGAAATAAAATATAATCAACTGCAAACAGTATAAGATTCCAGTAATCAAAATTAAATTTTTAATGTTACTGGTCCAAACTCTGTGAATAAGTTTATTCAAGATACTTTGTTTTACAAATTTAAGATGTACCAGAAAATTTCACAGGCCTGAACAGCAGACCAGTCCTAAAGTTGATTATAGATATTCTATTAAACATACCCTAGGAACTGGTGTCACAGTCTTTCTCTCAAAGTCCTTCTTGAACTGCTTCTTCTGTATAACCCGCTTCGGTTTCTCTACAACAGGAGAAGGCGTCCTGATGGGGGGAGGAGAGCTTCTCTTCCCGACAGTAAATTCTGGCGTAGAAGATCTAAACACTGGTGATGTGACTAGCTGTGGTGAGTCTATATAGAAGCAGACAAGCAAGTCAAGCTAAGCAAGCCCATTCCCAATAAAGCTATTGATTATATAGATCCATGCATAGTCTATGCAATTAACTATCCAAGCAGAATGAAAAATTGGGGATTTCAATATTTCAAATTTAGACATAAACATACAATGAAGACTTGTTTTATTTAAAGTTTATTTGAGATAATGTAAAAATTAGTTTTTAATTTTTTATTATAATTATTATTATTATCATTGTTATTATTTTTTTTTTGGAAAAAATGAATAATTACAACAAAAAATAAGATTTCTTTCTGCTTTGAGTTTTAAAACAGTCAGTCTGAAATTTCTGTAAAAATCTATAAAAAAAACTACATAATCATTCATCAAACTTTTTTTCTTAAAAATATCTGAATCATAAAAATATTTTGCCAAATAATTGAATTTAAAATTCAAATGACCTAATTCCAGTAAAATTTTGCAGACTGACCATTAAACCTGTTTGAAAGTCTATCAAAACCTTCCACCTGTACATTATACAAATAAAATACTTAACAACCACCATTAAAAATAAAACAGTGCTCCTCTAAGACTTTCAAAACCTTGAAATATAGAATAAAATGTCAAAAGCTTTAATTCAGTGGGTTTTTTTTTCAGGGTAAACTCTCCAGATATTGTAAGGATTCTTACAAAATATTTGAAAATTTTTTAAAAATCTCCCACAAACACTGACTGTATCTAAGAAAAATCTCAAAATTTTGTGCCCATTTGTTTAAATAAAAAAATTCTAAACACAGAAAGTAAAAGCAATATCCCATGCTAAAGCCATTTGACATGTTTTTAGCTAATTGACTGATATATTACCTCAGAATTTTAAAACATGAAAATTTTACTGAATTGGGACTCAATATCTAGAGAATACTGCAAAAAAGGTTCTGCATAAAAAAACCCTCTATATAAAATCTCCCTCAGGTCACCCCTTCTGAAATTTAAAGTTGAAATTAATGATGTATGTGGCATTTCTTGTAACTTTCATTATAAATACTATTTTGATAGACAAAAATATTTTATTATTTTATTTAATAAAGTTCTTATTGAAAGCACTGTATTGCATGCATATATATCTTCTGATTATACAAACTACCGGTACCAGTAATATTCCTTGTCCATAAAAAACCCATTACCTCATTTAAAACAAAATTACTACCACAGTCACTGTATCTGTAGATATTTCTGACAGCAATTCATACAGAAATCTAAAATAGATCCCATTGAACCTACATTTCTTATGGTCTGTCATGTACGTAACACATAAGAATGCTTTGTGAAACGTTCTCCAGGCAAATGTTTCACAAAAATTCGTAAGTGTTAGGAGTGTTTGTAACGTACATACGCTATACAGGACTTGCAAGTAGTCATAAGTCTAACTACTTTTTGTAAAATGTTTGCCTGGTCTTTTAGACATCATTTTTTTATCATCCTGTGGAGCTTTTATTTGAATATCCTGATAGTATTATAAAACTGACAGAAGGTGGGCCCTGTTTTTAGAGAAAATGGTATTCACTTTCTACACGGCTAAATTTGGTTTTTGAAATATTTGTTCTAAAAGTGCTATACACTCAGCTAAATTTGGCTTTGAATATTTGTTAAAAACTTGTCTAAGATTTAGATCCAACTTTCTGGCATATATTCCATATTCTTTCTTTTAAAGATTACTTATTCAGATATAATTGCAGTGTATTTATAATTACTAAAATAAAGAACTGATGAGATTAACAATAATTAAACTCTCATTTTAAGCTCACCGACCCAAAGAGTCATGTGAGCTATTTGCCATCCCTTTTTGCATCCGATGTCCATCAACAATTACATTTTAATCTGTTCCTTTGAAAACACTGTGCTAATTTGAACCAATATTTACAGAGATGTGAACTGAATTGTCATTTAAGTTTCTACATGGATTTTGCATTAATAAATTTTAAATTGTCAAAACCAGGCAAAGGTTATAGTAAATGCACATATTAATATCTGCATTAAGTAACATATCTTTTTCAAAAATTGCTGTTAATTAAAATCTACAGAGAGAGCAATTCTGTGGTAATAATTAAAAAAATTTCTATATTCCAAAGCATGCATAAGTGATGCAGTTTCCCACATGGCTTATAAATAAAAAATAAAAGATCAAAGAGCATATATATTCTGTGAAGATCATTTTCATGCTGTGAACATCATTTTCATGAACACCAATTATGAATTTTTAAAAAATAATCAACTGTCTGAATTTTGTTAATAATTCTCAATTTTGCATTTGTATAACAGAAATATTCAATTACAAGAAATTTATAACGACTTGTAATGAAAATAATATGCTCTTAAATTCTGATTAAACAATTTACCATAAATGATTATATGTAGCTTGCTTTTCCTTAATTATATGGAAGTTTTGTTAAAAAAAATCTACAAAATTATTTTTACCGCAAACATAATGATCATAACCAGATGGCTTCCATATAGTGGCCCTAATAAATTGGTAGTGTAATCCTTATCTTTTACTTGCAATATTTTTTGTCAAACTGCTTGTTCAGTTTTGTTGTGAAACTATAACTGCTCATTCTTTTTGAGGATATTTTGGTCCATTCTATGTAAATTATTATCCATGAACCCTCTTAAAATAATACCACACTAACTTCAAATTTGCTCGTGAGCAAAATTTATAAACAAAATATTTAATTTAATTACCTTAAGGTGTATCACATTCTACATGCCTCTTATGTCACTTGCATTTTAATAAATAGAGTTAATGGTAATTATTTGTCTGACTTAGACCACCCAGATGCTGTGTAGGGGCAAGATGCTGTGTAGAAATCTCCACCCCCCTTTCCAACTTAAATTTCTACAGTTAGTCAATTTGCTATGTATCCAAAAAGGTGTACAAATATGAATAAAATGCAATGAACAATCATTTGACAATGTTGATCAATATGCTGTGTAATTTAAGAAAAAGCAAGCTTATTTATCTGCACCTCTATTTCCATATCCTTCAAGCTATAAGCACTATCACGCTTCCCTCTGAAAACTTTGACCAGAAAATAACAATTGACCAATTGATTGATTGTTTGATTGATTAAGTTCCCTGCACCCACCCCCCCCCCCTGAGGGCGGCCGGGGTATAGAAATAGGTCGTTCGGTTTCTCCGCCTGCAGGTAGAACCCCTGCTAAAGGAGCGTCCGT